>CM076578.1:1775632054-1775798050 GCA_034641835.2 Pinus albicaulis | reverse complement strand
TTCGCTGCGAGCTACAAATGCGACCTAGCGACCCGACCTTATATAAAAAGGTCGCACGTGCGAGTACTAATTGAGGTCGCAAGTTGCAAGTTTGCGACCTTGCGACCTCGCGACCTTAAGGTCGCTGGGTCGCAAAGGTCGCTGAGTCGCTAATTCCCTTAATACTTCATTTTGCGACCTTGCGACCTTGCGACCTTAAGGTCGCTGGGTCGCAAGGTCGCAAATTGATTGACTTCCGACTCTTGCGACCTGGCGACCTCTGCGACCTTAGGGTCGCAGAGTCGCATAGGTCGGTCGCTGGGTCGCAAGGTCGCAAATTGATTGACTTCCGACTCTTGCGACCTGGCGACCTCTGCGACCTTAGGGTCGCAGAGTCGCATAGGTCGCATGGGTCGCAATTCATGGATCCGCGACATAGCGACTTGCTCTTAAAAACTTTACTTGGCTTTTTCTTTCTTTAGTTTCAAAGGGGCTCCAAAAATTTTGAAGTGCGTGTTATGATTTTATGGACGGTTCTTCCGGCATTCTTTCATGTCAACTTCCATGCATATCAAACAGTGATCTGACCCCAAGATGGGGAGGATAGTTGCTTCATAAAACACGTCCATACTGACTAAAGCTTCTGAGGCAATGAACCTATCCAGTCTTGAGGCCACTTGATGAGCAGCTCTTCTTCTATTATTCCAAGTAAATTTTCCATTCACAGTATGGATATCCACGAGCTTTAGGTTTGTGATTAAATCCCGAAATAGTTCCATTTCCAGCTCCTCTCTCCTTGTTCCTCCTTTCTTTTCTATTAGATTCATAATCATGTTAATATCCCCACCAAGCAGCCAGTATTTCTCAGTGTGCATATTAGTAAAAGTTCTTATGTTATTCAAAAACACCTATCTTTCTCCTGGAATATGAGGCCGGTAGACAGAGGAAATAAGTAGCTTTTCCTTCATTCCAATTTGTCTAAAAAGTCCAGTAAGAATGTGAAGCGGGCCAATCTAGCCATCTACCATTACCTCTGCAGGATTCCAGAGGATGGTTATTCCCCCAACACTTTCGCGTGAGTCTATCGCCATTACTTCATCATGAGGTTTATAATACTTAAGGATACCTTCTAATTTTTAGCTAGAGCCTTTCGTTTCCTGTATCAACATTACTTGAGGCTTTTCTGATCTTAGCCTATGTTTTAAATATCATTGTTTTCCTTTTCTATTTAGACCTCTAATATTCCAAGAGATCACTTTCATTGATTAACTTTGTGGATTTGGTAGAATATCGTTTTTAACTGTATTATATTTCCTGAGTTAACTAATATTTCACCTACCATTTCAATCGAGTTGTGTAGGTTCTTCCTACCTTTATTTTTTCCTCCTTTTGGTTGGGTACTGAGTTCCTTGGAAGGCGTGTTTGCGGGGGAAATTACTTGCTTTTGAGATTGAATATCAAGTATTGCTCAAAGGTTTATTTATACAACTTATTTTGATCATCCAGAATGAAGCGATCATCAAGGTTCCTCCATTCATGCAGGAGTCATTTTAAAACAACTTCCTCTAAGCTTAGGTCCTCTCTATCATGTTCTATGTCCATTAGAAACTGTTCCACTAGGCCATACTCTTCTACTTCATTGGATTCCTGCGGTGCCTTCCTCTTTGCCTTCTGATTTTTCTGTGGTACCATTCCTTGCCCTTTGACAAGACTTTCTTTTCGAATTTTCCCCCTATTATTGCAATATTTCATACGATTTTGAGTATTCTTCTGTTTTGGAGTATTGTTTTGGCTTGCATTCGGCTTATTGCTCTTCTTTTTAATAGTAACCATTTTGAATCCATCATCTTTTTCAGGTGACCCTTCAGCTTCCTCTAATGATTTTCCTTGTATCTATTTAGGATTATTCAATGGGCACATTTTTTAGAAGTGGCCATACTCATGGCATCTATGACACTGGAATGGAATATGTTCGTAATCCAAAAGTTGATGCCAAAATTTTCCTTCATATTCGAGTTCAATTGATTCTAGAAGCGGTTCTGAAACATTCATATACACACATATGCGGGCAAAATAGGTGTAACGACCTCAACGTGTTGTTTCTGCGATTTTCACAAAGCTTCCAAGGGAATTCCCAATACCTTCTAAAATTTCAAGATCCCAGAAATCCATCAAGAGTGTGAAGAGCCGAACCCAGACCAGTGCAGCTAAGAAGTGTTCTTGATATGGGTTATAGTGTTAGAAAATTATATATTACAAAGAAATGCAACACATAAAATATATATGCGAAAACACAAACACAAGAAACACATAAAATCAGAGAGACACAAATATACATGGTTCACCCAGTTTGGGCTACATCCACCCCAAACAGCCAGTCCTTCCTTTATATTATCCCGCAAAATGAAGAGACACAACCTACATCAAATTTGTTGTAATGTCCTTTATTCTCTCTCACAGTCTCCCTATCTGTTTCTCGCTCTGAGAATACACATACAATACACAGCCGCAATACAATATCCTCATATAAGCAAGGGGTTTCCTTCTAGGGAAAAAAACCTAAACTAAACATAAATTCTACCATCAGATCATTTCCCTAATGAACAACCCAGATTGACTAGAAATTACTATATGTTTACAAGGCAATTTTACACATATTTTTAGCTTCGGGGGCACTACCCCCAAAACCCCCCGCCAGGGAGAGGGGCTCCATAAAGTCACAGCTGCCCCCCTGGACCGCCCAAGGAGCGTTTAATTACAGGCAGCGTTGCCACCCCATTAAGTTACAGGGGTCCAACGTTGTGATACAAAATAAACAAGATAATCAAGTTCCACACCCAACATATATCATTCTCACTGTCGTAAAAATAGACCAGCATTGTAATAAAAATAAGGATCACCCTCAAAGATCCTTTCTTTATTTAAAATATTGGTGAATATGACTGTAAAGAACCCTTTGGGGCCAAATTTTAAATCCATGTAACCCTTGGGTTGCCATTTTTCTTCAAACGTTCACAATTCAAATGATTAGGGCAATGGAAAAACATGACTTTCATCTATCTGTTTTATTCCAAGTGGCATATCAGTCTTTTTTCTTTTTTTTCCAAAAAGTGGATATAATTTGTTATTTTTCCAAAATAATATCTAATCTAATTTTTTAATTTAAAACTCAAATTTAAATATATTTTTAAATGGAAAGTAAAAGTTTATTATAAATGTCCTGGATGCGGGTGATCAATGAAGGCTAGCATACGGAGAGCCCATGGTGTGACACATGGCTCAGCCACATAGTCATGCATGGGCTCAAGCTGTGGGAATTTATTTATGCCAACTGCACCCACCGAAGCTCCATTAATTCGCTCAACTGTCGATGCGCTCCTCCATATTTCAAAATGTCTCCAAGCAGGAGCCTTCCTCCATTTCCCTCAAGCTGTATCTGTCCCTCTGTGGTCTCAAAGCTGAGCTCTAGAATGCCCACAGGGAGGTGATGCCGTCTCTATTGATGTATTGTCCTTGCTCCTGACCACCACGTCTCCTACAACCTTCATTGCAGTCTGAATTTCGACACTGAACCTTCAGCTCCCCTTTCCTCTGCACACTCGACTCCTCAGCCTTCTGTTCATTTGACCCTATTGTCTCAGCCTTTCAACAACGCTTCCACGAGCACCACTATGCCTAGGCACCACCGTATGCGTTGTCGTCACAGAAGTGGGCATCGTTGGGCATCAAGGCCTCCGCTCTCCAACTGTTCTGACTCTTCATCTGCTTTGCTGGAGGATTCTTTTGGTTGTTATCCTGTAACCCGCAGCGGTAGAGGTCGAGACTTAGCCTCGAGGCGGTCACACTCCTTAACTCATGTTCGCATTTCCTCACCACCACTGCACCACCCCACCAGTCATTCTTCCCTGTCGCTGCCTAATCTGGATACACTTCCCTCTCCATCCACTACACACTCTTCTCAATTCCATTACACTTGTACCCTAGACCTTCCTCGTATCTCTGCCACCATCTCTATAAGTTTCAAGGAGGAAGCATCCAATGCCGAGAGCCCTCGTCCTAGGAAATTTCTCAGAAAATCCACTTTAGATTCGACACCTCTACCGCCTATGAGAAATTTTGAAGCTCTCCCCATATTTCATGGCGCCCCCGCCTCCAACAACAAAATAAAGGGTAGCACAGACAATGGTAGCAACAACAATAGTAAGGATTGGTCTAGTGATGATGGGGGCATGAGCTGTGCACGTACCACCAACATTCCTGAACATGCAGCGCCCCGAGACATGATTTTTGATGACACCGAGGAGTATAGGTGCCCAATTGTGGAGGAGACACCTCCCCCCGGCAATGACACCTAAATTTTACAGGTTTCTTTTCAATTTGGGACTCTTTTTCTGGTTTATCATGTTGCTCCTAGACATTTTCGTCATTTATCACTTCTTTTTGTATGAAGTTGGTTTCCCCGTGATGGGCAGCTTTAGTAAAACTAATTTGGTTGGTTTCCCCTTCTGGGGCAGTCACAATTTTGATCTTTTGCCTCGCAATGCCTCTGGAATTAGCTAATCTAGCAATTCCAGAGGCAAGACAATCCATGTACTATATGTTTATATAGATAGAAGTTAGACTTATAATATATATATATATATATATATATATATATATGTGTGTGTGTTATTTAAAAATTAAATTTAAATATTCCAAGTGGTATATCAGTTTTTTTTTTTTTTTTCATTCCAAAAAGTGGTATAATTTGTTATTTTTCCAAGAGAATATCTAATCTTATTTTTTTATTTAAAAATTAAATTTAAATGGAAATTTAAATATATTTTTAAATGGAAAGTAAAAATTTATTATAAATTTGTTATTTAAAAATTAAATTTAAATGGAAATTTAAATATAATTTTATATGGAAAGTAAAATTTTATTATAAATTTGAAAAGAAGATAAGTTAATAATACTATAGTAATGTTACTAATAAAAAAATTTGTTTTGTTTGGTGGGTTATATGAGTTTAGATGATTGGCACACTTAAGTTGTAGCTTGAGGGGTAGAAATTAGGGTATTTAAGTAGTCAAAATCACCAGGGATTGTATTAGGTTTGGGCTATACCTACCCTTAGCATAACTATATTTTTGCCTAAAATTTTCTAACCAATAAACTTCACATCAAGAAGTGCCTTAAAAAAACACATTATTTCCATCTACTCTCCTATCGACAAATTTAAAATAAATTATTATTATAAAAATTAAAATAAAATAAAGAAAGAAATATATATATATATATATATATAATTAATAAAAATTGAATGAAATGTAAAAACTTGTAGATTTATTATCAAATACCTACTAACATTTATTTATCAAATATACATCTAACAAATAATATAAAATAAACAAACAAACTCAACCTAGTAAGACAAACTCAAGTTAATATAAATTCATTAGTATGTTATTTGTAAACATGAAATCATAAATAAAATTTACTTTCCAAATAAATAAACATATTTATTATCATAATCATATAAATTAGTATTGATTTAAATTATATAATAATAAAAAAATTAATATTAGTTTTTTTTAATATATAAAAAAATGGAAAATAAAATACTTATATTTATATATAAAAATACAAATTATAATGATCAAAACATTATTAGGATATTGTTATAATTTAAAAGATTAATTCAATTTAATCAATATTTAAATGTTAAAAATTATGCAATAAAAATTTAGTTTTAATTTTTTATTTATAGCAAAGCAAAAGGGTGAAATATATATGTAATAGAATTTTTTTTGTTATTATTGATTAATTTTTCTATAAGTAAATTGTTTAATATAAAATATTGTCACTGAGTTTTTTTTTATGATTATAAGATGTTGTTGATGCTGATTATAATGTTCTTATTGGGCATTTACTTGTTTTTAGATGATATACTATCTTATTTTATGATTTATATGCAGTTGATTATAGACAATATGACTATGTACTATTTTTCATATATTGAATATTAGCGTTTTTTTTTTCTTTCTTGAAAAAATGAAGAAGAAAGTTTACTAGGAAAATAAGACAGATTTTATTTCATAGCTAAGCTAACTCCCATCCTCAACCCCTACATGTAATATAATAGAAATTAAATTTCACAAAAACTAACTAGTATAGTACAATATGACTATGTAGTAGTTTTCATATATTGAACATTAATGTTTTTCTTTTTGAATTTAAAAAAATAAAAATTAAAAATTAAAAAATTAAAAAAAAAAAAAAAAAGTTTACTAGAAAAGTAACACAGATGTCATTCCATAACTAACTTCCATCCTCAACCCCTATTATGTAACTCAACCCCACTATATAACACAATAAACATTAAACTTCACAAAAACCAAACTAATATGCACCTCTTTTATATATATATATATATATATATATATATATATATATATATATAAAACAATACATAATAAAATTAAAACATTTAAAAAATAACATGAAATGATTTGTAATGTTAGAACCTCAATCCCTACCATATAACCTAATAAAACCTCATAAATATTATTTTTTACACAATCTATAACAAAATTTAAAATATATATATATATATATATATATATATATATATATATATATATATATATATATATATATATATATCAAAATTAAAACATTTAGAAAATAACATGAAATGATTTGTAATATAACCTCAATCCCTACCATATAACATAATAAAACTTCACAAAAACTAACTAATATACTCTTCATAAATATTATATTTTAATTTATATATTTTATATATATTATTTTTTACACAATCTATAACCAAATTAAAGCACTTGTATCAAAATTAAAACATTTAAAAATAACATAAAATGATTTATAATATTGGAACCCCACCCCTACCATATAACATAATAAAAATTAAACTTGACAAAAACTAACTTTTATATATATATATATATATGTATTTATTTCACTTAATCCATAATATATATATATGAAGCGGTGGAATTTCTCGAACAACGATGCAAGCTTCTTCTTTTTCAATTTACTCTACTCCGACTGAGAAGTGAACCCTGGACAGAGCGCGAGCTAAAAATCGTGGCAGACCTTCAGTCCATTAACACGAAGCATATATAGTATTTGCTGACAGGCAGCAAGATCGCATCGGTTCAGGTTAAGGATGGCCAACGTACAAAAAGGCTGGAGAACTCCTTCCTGTCCAGACTTTCTCTGGATTCAAAGTGGCTAATTGTCGTTGTCATATGATGTCATTCCTGATTTTTTTTCTCTCTCTGAAAATAACTTTTGTTGAAGTTAATTATTGATGAATAAGAAGAAATCTGATTGAAACGTGTTCCATAAATCAAGATCCATTTCATTCTGATCATTTGCTTCTTGGTGGTTATGAATTAGAGTCAACACAGCAGAATTCGACTTTTGCTTCTGTCTGTAACTTTGTATTAAATATTCAGGCTTCTATCGCCTGGTCAACACCAACCACCAAGTTTCCAGCACCGTCCAGACGTGACGACAACACGTTTATAGAATCCACCAGACAAGCTTGTTTGTTTGGAGCATGCCTTCGTGGTTGAGTCTCCTTCCACAAATGTGCCCACTTAAAGTCATAAGACCATGCCCACCTAGAACGAAAAAAGCTAAGCCATTCCAATGTCTCTACCAATCTCACTTTCTTCATTAATTTTGAATGTACTCTGGCTTTTATATTACTTATTTTCAAGATTTCAGTAATGTATATTTTATAAATATAAAATTATAATATATATTTTATAAATATAAAATTATAATTAATTTTAAATATATAATAGTATAGGTAAATAAGTTTAATCCTCAATAAAATTTATAGATATTAATTTATAATAAATATTAAAATAGTTATGTTATAATATATTTTACTTATTAAAATTAAAAACTGATTGAAATTAACTAAATTGTAATTTTATTTAAAATTATTATTATTAGTAGTATATATTTATCTTAACTCTCAATTTATTAAGGGTTAAGTAAATTTTAAGATATTTGATCCCTCTATATAGATAGATTTAAAGTGATTTAATTTCTTATATTCCACATGAATACTATGGGTCAATACCATGGGTTGACATAAACCTGGAACTCAAAAACCGACCGATAACTTCACCAAGGCAAAGTTTACCTTATAATTTTAATTTAAAGTTTTTTTTTTTTTAATAGATTTATTATTTTTTAATTTTCTTTAGTTTATTTTTGACCAAATAAAAATGTTTAAAGTAGGGTTATTTTTATTTTTATCAAGAAATATAATTATTAACTGTATTATTTTATTTTATTTTTATTTTTAGTTTATTAGACCAAGTAAATCTCTTACATATTGGGATTGAGAGCACACTTCACACAACAATTATTACTAGCAATTGCACCATCACCAAATGTTGCAAAGGAAACCTCGTAAGATTCTTAAAGAGATCCAATAGTTGTTAAGCAAGATAAAGATTCTTAAAGACAATGCTTAAAGCAAAAATAAAATACACCTTAATTTACTAGATGCAATGCCAACAACAGATTTCAATAGTCTTTCATTTTATTATTGATTCAAAAGACTGGCATAACAAAATGTAGTACTCATCACATTGCATAATTTTTTTCTCTAGACAGATTCTTAAAGAGATCCAATAGTTTTTTTTTTGTATCTAGGGTAATCGGTAACTGGTGAAAGTTGCCTGAGCAAGGCCCAAGTTCAAATGCAACTGGCTGCCACTATAAAAATAGGCTAGGTGCAACAGCCTGCAAGCCGTACACAATAGCAATTAACTTATGCCTCAACAAGAGCCGAGATATCCGCTATGGGGTCGCCTACTCTTCTAACCAAGACACAATAGACGCATGTCTCCACATAGGTTTGATCCTGGGTGGATCCGGTGAAAGTCTGAGCCTTTCGCCATTTGACCTCCGCTTCACAGACAAGAGATCCAATAGTTGCTAAGCAAGATAAAGATTGTTAAAGACAATGCTTAAAACAGAAATAAAATACACCTTAATTCATTGGATGAAATGCCAACAACAGATTTCAATAGTCTTTCATTTTATTATTGATTCAAAAGACTAAAAAGGAAATAAAAAAATGTAGTACTAATCACATTGCATAATTTTTTTCTTTGGATAGATTTATCCTCTGAAGAATTGATAAATTTATCTTCTAAACAAATTACTAAATTTCCCAAATACGTGGTAACTACCTACTGTAGTATATAGTGCCACAGTGATGTAAATTTGGTGTGTAAAGATATAACTGAGTTGTGTCTCTTTGATTTGGAAATTGTGATGACCAAAAAGAAATTGTGATTACCAAAAAGGATTGTGATTTGGAAATTGTGAGTATAATTATTTTACCATAAATTACATTGACTATGGAGTTGATAATTCTTTGAAAAGAGAATGACTATGGAGTTGATAATTCTTTAAAAAGAGAAAATACAAACAATTAATTACATTGACTATGGGGTCGACAATTATTTAAAAGGAGTAAATACAAACAATTAAGGAAGCCATCCTACAATCTTAGTTGTAGAAAAATCTTTCGTAAAATATACATGTCATGAGATTTATGATATCAGACTTAAATAAGATATAGATTGTTGAAAAAAAAAACCAAGTAAACGAGAATTAACATATGAATTACTAAATTACCTAAAAGAGTCACTGACATGTCTCCTTCGAAACCTACCAAGCAGATACCAAGGGAAACGATTCAAAAACTTTTGTATAAATTAGAATAGTCGCTCAAAATTCAAGTAGTCAAGAACCAAGTAAAAATTACCTTGAAAACCAACGTTGTCTTGATGCCAATAATTATGGGTAAAAACTGTAAAGTCCCACGACATGGTTCTCGGAAAAAATAAAACCAAACTAGTTTCATCCCATAAGAGAAGCCTACCTGGAAGACTCTGGTCGTTTCCAGCAGTTCCCCCATCTCAGTTCCTGTGTTCGTCAAGCATGCATTTGTTGCTTCATATGAATTCTTTCACGCCATGTTTCCCCAAATTTGTGAGATGGTCTTGGCGTGGCTGACGCCTACAGTTCTATTTGTGTTATTAAACTGTATAATTCTCGCCATTCTTGCCAATTCAATATTTCAACACAAATTCGAATTTTAGGGCTGGTCACATGAGGAGCATAACCCTGCTTCGGTTGTCCATCAGAAGCAACAACAGCAGTAGCAGGAGGAGCCAATTTATGAGGAAGAATCGACGAAAAAATCTGGCATAACAGAATGGAATTGGAAGAGGCGAACACGGAGTCGAAGGTGAATTCCGCAGTGATACCTGAAAGGATTCAAACCTCGGACATCCAGAGATTGGAGATTCCTTTCCCTTTGGTGACCTACCACATTAACGTGCATTACAAGAAATCCACAAGTTCGAAGTCGGCCACAGATGCCAAATCGCTGGGGGTTTCGCTATCCAAGAAGAAGGTGAACACACTGCAATCGACCTGGGATATGGAAGGTCGAGGCCCTCCCCTGACACGAAACCTTCAGAAATCTGATACCTGGGAGACAGTCCACCATGTAGATGCCACAGACACTGCATCTAGCGACTCTTCTTCTTCTGCATTTTTCTGTAAATCCGACACATGGATCAACGACAGGAATCGAAACGTGAACCTCCCCAGAAAACCTGAATTAGGTGTGGGGTTGAGGAAAGAGCATTCTCTGAGCCAGGAAAAGCTAAATAAACGAGTGGAGGCCTTCATTTCCAAGATGAACAATGAAATGAAGCTTCAGAGGGAACAGTCGCTTGCTCGTTACATGGAAATGGTGAATCGAGGAGCCAGGGAGTAAATTTTCTTTTTCCGTGTCTGTCAATCTAGTTATCAAACATATAACTCGTTACATGGAAATGGTGAATCGAGGAGCCAGGGAGTAAATTTTCTTTTTCCGTGTCTGTCAATCTAGTTATCAAACATATAAATTGTTGGGAACGCCAAGATCATAACGAACTTTAATAACTAACCTGTTTCAAATCAACGGCCTAGCACACTTTAATCGTCTAACAAAAGATCTAAGGATGCACACAAAAGACAATAAGGCAACAAGGATGTTGTTTTCAAATAATGACACCTTACGGCGTAATTAATATTCTTAGAAACTTATAACTTGGATGTTAACTAGGGACATCGAACTTTAATGGAAATATAGGGCTAGAAAGTTTTTGAGGGCATAGATATTTATGCTTATATGAGGCTTTTTAACCATTCTAGGTTTTGGAGTGTTCAACAAGAATTTGGTCACATTTTTTTTCTTAAATTATATTTTTCTGGTTGTTTAAAATTGTTTTTTAATCTAAGGACTCTAAAAATAACACTTGGTATAAGTATTTAGATTGTGTAAATTCCACAAATCAAATTTTTAATTCCATATTGCCGAATTCCATAAAATTGTGGAGGATTCAAAACAAATTTAATAAAAAAATTATAAAAATGTAAAAATGTTAAATTGAAACTAAGGAACGAGAATAGTGGCAATGAAGGATGCCCTGCCATGAAATAAGTAGTTAAATTAAAACCAGCAGCAAAAATGGCAATGAAGAATCGATCCCATGAATTAAGAAAGGGGAAAGATAAAAATAAAGGAGAAATATGAATACACAGTTGAAAAGAGCGGAAGAACCCAAAAAAAATGAAAGAGGAAGAAGCAGAAAAAGAAAGCAATCCCAACAAGTTGTTGGCAGAATTACAGATGTAAGAGGAAGAATAACTTAGAATAAATGAGTAAAGATGAAGAGAGGATGAGGTGGATTTGACATGTAGTTGGGTAGAACTTGGGTAGAATAGTGTGATTGTTTCAATGGAGAGAAAAGAATAAAAAGACAGAATGGAAGAAAAAGGAGGAAATACAGAGGAAAGTAGAAAACCTATGGCACCAGCAAAAATACAAAGAAACCAGGTACAATAAACTTTTGTTTATTATTTTTCTTGTTGTAAATTGTGGCGAGATTTATATCAATAAGCTCTTCGAATCTAGTTTATGAGAAAAAGGAGTATTTGGTTCTGTGATGTTATAGATCTGAGTGTAATTTTGAGTATATATTTTGAGCTAAATCAAACATATCCATCATATTATTGAAATATTCTAAAATTTTCAATCCCATAAAAAAGCCATTAAATTTTTTTTAATTGTACAATCCAGTGTTATACATGTTATAATAGAACAAGCCCAAGCCCACTAACCCACTGAATACTTTTTTAATTGTGCAATCCAATGCTATACATGTTATAACAGAACAAGCCCAAGCCCACTGAAAACTATGAAGTTTATAAAATCTTAAATTTAAATATGAGATTTAAGTGTTGGATGTGCCTATTTTAGTTTTACCTATGTACTTTTGGGATTTTAAAATTATATGTGCAATTTCATTTAGCTGCTGTGTGTTCTGTCAAAAGGAGATTGACAACCCTAGTAATTTTCGTTGTTTCTATGCCTAAATAGGCTGCATACTAGATAGCTTGATACTGGAAATTTGCTTATGACAGATGTCTCATAGAACAAGATAAAAGTTCTCAATATGGAACATGTAACGAAATCTGATTAAATTTTTCCATCAAAGCTTGTAAAGTTGATTAGGAAAAACCTAAATGAGAGATGAAAGCCCTAAAGTACAAATGCATATTACTAACTAAATCTAGAGGAAATTTAATGATATGCAATTATTATTATAGAAAAAATCCAAACCCAAATCTCTTACCATAATCAATATATCTTTTGAGACAACTATAACTAGAAGCAGAAATACATAGAGTTATATCGAAATATATCTTTTGGGTTGTGGCTGGAATTTAGTGCTATTATGCTAACAATCCATATTTAAATCAAAGTAGGTGTAGAAATGTAGAACTTGAAGATGGGTGTTTGACCTTGTTTGGTCTCAGTAAGTGGGTGATTGCAGGAAAGAGGTAATACCAAAGTTGTTGTCTTTCCATGTTTTGTTCATCAGGTTGTGTTATCTGTAGACCAGGCAGAAACAAACATACAGATAAATAAGATAATTCAATGCAGAATTTCCTAAGCTACATAGTGAGATGGTAGGTGAGGAGATGAAAATGGAGGAAGGGAACTTACTCTTGTATTTTTGTTGGGCAAGGAGATTGGTGAGATTACAGCATATAGGAATGGTTATGGCCAGAGAGATTTTCAATCATATGTGCTGCACTACTTCATTCTGCTATGGTCCAGAGGGAGAATACTTGTAGACTGTGCACAAACAGGTTGGAAAGAAAAGGAGTTTCTTCACCTAGATGTAGTAGATAGCGGTGATGCTTACGTTGCCATCGCTGGTTGCGCCGATGCACGGAGCCATACTGACCGCCATTGTTTTAATGGTAGTCTTCCCACATTCACCATCCCCATAAGCAGTCTGGAATACAAGGGTGCTCCACAACACAATCAGTATCACCACCATTGCCTTCACATCTGCCATAGCCAAGGAATTCTGAGTTCCCATTCTCACGCAGGAAAAATGAAAGCACAAAGTTCCCCTTCTACTGAAACGTAATGAACTTTAATAACTAACCTACTTCAAATCAACGGACTAGCAGACTTTAATTGTCTAACAAAAGATCTAAGGATGCACACGAAAGACAACAAGGCAACAGGGATATTGTTTTCAAATAATGACGCCTTACGACATAATTAATATTCTTAGAAACTTATAACTTGGATGTTAACTAGGGACATTGAACTTTTATGGAAATATAGGGCTAGCAGGTTTTTGAGGGCATAGAGATTTACGCTTGTATGAGGTTTTTTAACCATTCTAGGTTTTGGAGTGTTCAATAAGAATTTGGTCACATTTTTTTGCTTAAATTATATTTTTCTGGTTGTTTAAAATTGTTTTTTAATCTAAGGACTTTGAAAAAAATAGTTGGTATAAGTATTTATAGGTATTTAGATTGTGTAAATTCCACAAATCAAATTTTTGATTCCATATTTCCAAATTCCATAAAATTGTGGAGGATTCAAAACAAATTTAATAAAAAAATTATAAAAATGTAAAAATGTTAAATTAAAACTAAGGAACAAGAATAGTGGCAATGAAGGATGCCCTGCCATGAATTAAGTAGTTAAATTAAAACTAGCAGCAAAAATGGAAATGAAGAATTGATCCCATGAATTAAGAAAGGGGAAAGATAAAAATAAAGGAGAAATATGAATACACAGTTGAAAAGAGCAGAGGAACCCAAAAAAAAATGAAAGAGGAAGAAGCAGCAAAAGAAAGCAATCCCAACAAGTTGCTGGAAAAATTGCAGAGGTAAGAGGAAGAAGAACTTAGAATAAATGAGTAAAGATGAAGAGAGGATGAGGTGGATTCGACATGTAGCTGGGTAGAACTTGGGTAGAATAATGTGATTATTTCAATGGAGAGAAAATAATAAAAATACAGAATGGAAGAAAAAGGAGGAAATACATAGGAAAGTAGAAAACCTCTAGCACCAGCAAAAATACAAAGAAGCTCTTTGAATCTAGTTTATGAGAAAAATGAGTATTTGGTTCTATGATGTTATAGATATGAGTGTAATTTTGAGTATAGATTTTGAGCTAAATCAAACATATCCATCATATTCTTGAAACATTCTAAAATTTACAATCCCATAAAAAATCCACTAAAACTTTTTTAATTGTACAATCCAGTGCTATACATGTTATAACAGAACAAGCCCAAGCCCACTAGCCCACTGAATAATTTTGTAATTATGCAATCCAATGCTATACATGTTATAACAAAACAAGCCCAAGCCCACTGAAAACTATGAAGTTTATAAAATCTTAAATTTAAATCTAAGATTTAAGTGTTGGATGTGCCTATTTGAGTTTTACCTGAGTACTTTTGGCATTTTGAAATTATATGTGCACTTTCATTTAGTTGTTGTGTGTTCTGTCAAAGGGAGATTAACAACCCTGGTGATTGTCGTTGTTTCCATGCCTACCTGGGCTGCATACTAAATAGCTTGATATTGGAAATTTCTTTATGACATACGTCTCATAGCACAAGATAAAAGTTCTCAATATCGAACATGTAACGAAATTTTTTTAAATTTTTCCATCAGAGCTTGTAAAGTTGATTAGGAAAAACCTAAATGAGAGATGAAAACCCTAAAGTACAAATGCATATTACTAACTGAATCGAGAGGAAATTTAATGATATGAAATTATTATTATAACAAAAAGCCAAACCCAAATCTTTTACCATAATCAATATATCTTTTGAGACAACTATAACAAGAAGTATAAATATATAGAGCTATATAGTAATATATCTGATGGGTTGTGGCTAGAATTGAGTGTTGTTATGCTAAAAATCCATATTTAAATCAAATTAGGTGTAGAAATGTCGAACTTGAAGATGGGTGTTTGCCCTTGTTTGGTCTTAGTAAGTGGGTAATTGCAGGAAAGAGGTAATACCAAAGTTGTTGTCTTTCCATGTTTTTTTCATCAGGCTGTGTTATCTGCAGACCATGCAGAAACAAACATACAGATAAATAAGATAATTAAGTGTAGAATTTCCTAAGCTACATAGTGAGATGGCAGGTGAGGAGATGAAAATGGAGGAAGGGAACTTACTCCCGCATTTCTGTTAGGCAAGGAGATTGGTGAGATTACAGTGTATAGGAATGGTTATGGCTAGAGAGATGTTCAATCCTAGGCGCTGCACTACTTCATCATGCTATTTTCTAGGGGCAGAATACTTGTAGACTGCTCACAAACAAGTTGGAAAGGAAAGGAGTTTCTTCACCTGGATGCAGCAGAAAGTGGGGATACTTCCATTTCCATCGCTAGTTGCGCCGATGCACAAAGCCATACTGACAACCACCATTTTAATGGGAGTCTTCCCACATTCACCATCCCCATAAGCAGTCTAGAATATAAGGGCGCTCCACAACTCGATCAGTATCACCACCATTGCCTTCACATCTGCCATAGCCAAGGAATTCTGAGTTCCCCTTCTCACACAGGAAAAATGAAAGCACAAAGTTCCCCTTCTATTGAAGCGTAATGAACTTTAATAACTAACCTACTTCAAATCAACGGCCTAGCAGACTTTAATGTCTAGCAAAATATCTAAGGATGCACACGAAAGACAGCAAGGCAACGGGGATGTTATTTTCAAATAATGATGCCTTACGGCATAGTTAATATTCTTAGAAACTTATAACTTGGATGTTAACTAGGGACATCAAACTTTAATGGAAATATAGGGCTAGTAGGCTTTTGAGGGCATAGAGATTTACGCGTCTATGAGGATTTTTAACCATTCTAGGTTTTGGAGTGTTCAACAAGAATTTGGTCACAATTATATTTTCTGGTTGTTTAAAATTGTTTTTTAATCTAAGGACTCTGAAAAAAATAGTTAGTATAAGTATTTATAGGTATTTAGATTGTGTAAATTCCACAAATCAAATTTTTTATTCCATATTGTCGAATTCCATAAAATTGTGGAGGATTCAAAACAAATTTAATAAAAAAATTATAAAAATGTAAAAATGTTAAATTGAAACTAAGGAACAAGAATAGTGGCAGTGAAGGATGCCCTGCCATGAATTAAGTAGTTAAATTAAAACCAACAGAAAAAATGGCAATGAATAATCTATCCCATGAATTAAGAAAGGGGAAAGATAAAAATAAAGGAGAAATATGAATACACAGTTGAAAAGAGCGGAGGAACCCAAAAACAATGAAAGAGGAAGAACCGGCAAAAGAAAGCAATCCCAACAAGTTGCTGGCAGAATTGTAGAGGTAAGAGGAAGAAGAACTTAGAATAAATGAGTAAATATGAAGAGAGGATGAGGCAGATTCGACATGTAGCAGGGTAGAACTTGGGTTGAATAGTGTGATTGTTTCAATGGAGAGAAAAGAATAAAAAGACAGAATGGAAGAAAAAGGAGGAAATACAGAGGAAAGTAGAAAACCTATGGCACCAGCAAAAATACAAAGAAACCAGGTACATTAAACTTTTGTTTATTATTTTTCTTGTTGTAAATTGTGGAGAGATTTATATCAGTAATCTCTTTGAATATAGTTTATGAGAAAAAAGAGTATTTGGTTCTGTGATGTTATAGATCTGAGTGTGATTTTGAGTATATATTTTGAGCTAAATCAAACATATCCATCATATTCTTGAAATATTCTAAAATTTACAATCCCATAAAAAAGCCATTAAAACTTTTTTAATTGTACAATCCAGTTCTATACATGTTATAACAGAACAAGCCCAAGCCCACTAGCCCACTGAATACTTTTGTAATTGTGCAATCCAATGCTATACATGTTATAATAGAACAAGCCCAAGCCCACTGAAAACTATGAAGTTTATAAAATATTAAATTTAAATATGAGATTTAAGTGTTGGATGTGCCTATTTGAGTTTTACCTGAGTACTTTTGGGATTTTAAAATTATATGTGCACTTTCATTTAGCTGTTGTGTGTTCTGTCAAAAGGAGATTGACAACCCTGGTGATTGTCATTGTTTCCTTGCCTACCTGGGCTGCATACTAAATAGCTTGATACTAGAAATTTCTTTATGACATATGTCTCATAGCACAAGATAAAAGTTATCAATATGGAACATGTAACGAAATTTGTTTAAATTTTTCCATCTGAGCTTGTAAAGTTGATTAGGAAAAACCTAAATGAGAGATGAAAACCCTAAAGTACAAATGCATATTACTAACTGAATCCAAGGAAATTTAATGATATGCAATTATTATTATAACAAAAAACCAAACCAAAATCTCTTACCATAATCAATATATCTTTTGAGACAACTATAAAAAGAAGCGGAAATACATAGAGCTATATAGTAATATATCTATTGGGTTGTGAATGGAATTGAGTGCTGGTATGCTAACAATCCATATTTAAATCAAAGTAGGTGTAGAAATGTAGAACTTGAAGATGGGTTTTTGACCTTATTTGGTCTCAGTAAGTGGGTAATTGCAGGAAAGAGGTAATACCAAAGTTGTTGTCTTTCCATGTTTTGTTCATTAGGCTGTGTTATCTGCAGACAAGGCAGAAACAAACATACAGATAAATAAGATAATTCAATGCAGAATTTCCTAAGCTACATAGTGAGATGGCAGGTGAGGAGATGAAAATGGAGGAAGGGAACTTACATCCACATTTCTGTTGGGTGAGGAGATTGGTGAGATCGCAGCGTATAGGAATGGTTATGGCCAGAGAGATGTTCAATCCTAGGCGCTGCACTACTTCATCCTACTGTTGTCCAAGGGGAGAATACTTGTAGACTGTGCACAAACAGGTTTGAAAGGAAAGGAGTTTCTTCACATGGATGTAGCAGATAGCGGGGATGCTTGCGTTGCCATCGCCGGTTTCACTGATGCACGGAGCCATACTGACCGCTGTCATTTTAATGGTAGTCTTCGCACATTCACCATCCCCATAAGCAGTTTGGAATATTAGGGCGTTCCACAGCGTGATCACTATTACCACCATTACCTTCACATCCACCATAGCCAAGGAATTCTGAGTTCCCCTTCTCACGCAGAAAAAATGAAAGCACAAAGTTCCCCTTCTATTGAACCGTAACGAACTTTAATAACTAACCTACTACAAATCAATGGCCTAGTAGACTTTAATCATCCAGCAAAAGATCTAAGGATGCACACGAAAGATAATAAGGCAACAGGGATGTTGTTTTCAAATAATGATGCCTTACGGCATAATTAATATTCTTAGAAACTTATAACTTGGATGTTAACTAGGGACATCGAACTTTAATGGAAATATAGGGCTAGCAGGTTTTTGAGGGCATAGAGATTTACGCTTGTATGAGGCTTTTTAACCATTCTAGGTTTTGGAGTGTTCAACAAGAATTTGGTCACATTTTTTTTCTTAAATTATATTTTTTTGGTTGTTTAAAATTGTTTTTTAATCTAAGGACTCTGAAAAAAACAGTTGGTATAAGTATTTATAGGTATTTAGATTGCACGTAAATTCCACAAATCAAATTTTTAATTCCATAAAATTGTGTAGGATTCAAAACAAATTTATAAAAAAATTATAAAAATGTAAAAATGTTAAATTGAAACTAAGGAACAAGAATACTGGCAATGAAGGATGCCCTGCCATGAATTAAGTAGTTAAATTAAAACCAACAGCAAAAGTGGCAATGAAGAATCGATCCCATGAATTAAGAAAGGGGAAAGATAAAAATAAAGGAGAAATATGAATACACAGTTGAAAAGAGCGGAGGAACCCAAAAAAAATGAAAGAGGAAGAAGCAGAAAAAGAAAGCAATCCCAACAAGTTGTTGGCATAATTGCAGAGGTAAGAGGAAGAAGAACTTAGAATAAATGAGTAAAGATGAAAAAAGGATGAGGCAAATTCGACATGTAGCTGGGTAGAACTTGGGTAGAATAGTGTGATTGTTTCAACAGAGAGAAAATAATAAAAAGACAGAATGGAAGAAAAAGGAGGAAATATAGAGGAAAGTAGAAAACCTCTGGCACCAGCAAAAATACAAAGAACATTAAAAACCTTTACTTTGACATCTATAAATAGGCTAAGAACATTAAAAATTAATTTTCAACTTGCATTAGTTATGTCCTTACTAAGAAGTATGGTTTAGCACCTAACAAATTGTTTAATAATTTATAATAATGTCAATTTTGGCTTGTACTATCATTCATCCTTGATATGTACAAGAATTTTACAGCTTGAACATGTGACCTACACTATAATCATATCACTGTATATAATAGAGATTATTAATATCCATTACATCATAAAACACTCCACTTTTAACATTTACAAGATTAGAAGCATCATGGAAGGTGTAAATTTAGGTACATTAATAAAATACATTGGGTTGATTTAAATATTACAAGAAAATTTTAAATATTACAACGGGAAGTAGAGAGTAGTGATAAAACTACAATTAATAAATAATGTACTCAAGGTACAACATGAGATATAAAGTCACAATTGATTTCCTTTATTCTTAACACGAAAGACAATGCTAAGAAACATTTCCTTGGCAACAATTGGAGGGTGGACTATTTCAGAATTTGCAGTATATTTTGAAGGTCTAATCTATGCAAACAATTGAGGATATTGAATACAGGTAACAAAAACCAAATAGCATTGTTTGGGTAGGTAATTTTGTTGCGCTAATACATTTATAAAAATAAAATTATATAGAAAAGGTACTAGAGCTAGATCTATAGCTTGGACCAATATTGTAAAGGAAAATTTAGAAGAAATGCACGACATGCATGATGAATTATTGGAATATCTGATCTTCTTAATCCACTTTGAGATGATTGATCTGCTCATATGTATAATAAGCTATACCAATCCAAAAAATCAGCATTCAGCTTGAAATGCAATAGAAAATTTGGGGAAGATTGAGAAATTCCTAATGCTTCTTCTATTTGCTAGTATTGGCATTTGAGGATGCTAGCTACTGTTTATATATTAATATTGGTCTTTTTTTGTTAGGTCCCTATATTGCTAGTATAGTCCCTTATTTTTGTTAGTATAACCCCCTTATTGTTATTATTGTACCCTTGTAACCCCCATATTGTTATTATTATGCCCTTAAATTATTATTGTTAGGTCGGCTAGGATTACATTGTGGCCCCATGGACTCCTATATATAGAAAGGAGGTTTTGCAATTTGAATCATCCAAGAACTATTCATTCATGTAATGTATTGGAGGTTTCCCCCTCGAAGTAGCTTATTTCCAAGGCATTGATATCTCCTTTCTTCTCTTTTTGGAACTGGTTTCACAACATTTGGTATCAAAGCTTTGAGATTCTAGGGTTTCGCTGCTCCAAACAAGTCAGCGTGGAATTTTCGCTATAACGTTTTTCTACAAAGGTTCATAATCTAAAAAATTTATAGTGCGAAGCCAAAATCCTTAGGAACATCGTCAAAAAATTTCAGATCTTGGTTCGCAATATTTTCAGAGATATGATCTGTGCAAGTTAGGTCATTTTGCAGGCTCCTAAATATAACCTAAACAGGTCATCGTGGTATTTTGGTAATAACGTTTTTTCTACGAAGGTTCAGAAGCTGAAATTTTTAGAGTGCGAAGCCACAATCCTGAGGAACAACTTCAAAAAATTTCAGATATTGGTTTGCAATATTTTCAGAGATATTATCTGTGGAAGTTAGGGCCTTTTGAGGCTTTTGAATTTCATCTCAAAGCGGTGATCGTGGGAAAATATTCATAGCTCTCTCTCTCTGAGCATCAGATTGGAATGTTGTAAAAAGTGGCCACAATTTCATGGACATTAGTTTTTGTTCTATAGATTTCAGAGCCAAAGAAGGAAACAGTGACACGTGGCAAGTTGTAGAAGTTCGCTCTACTGAACCAGTCCAAAATTGGGTCATTGTGGGAGATTGGAGATAACTTTTCCTTGAAGAATCCAAATCAGATCAGACCTGTGGCATTTGAAAGAAGCTTCAGATGGCTACTACAATGCTAAATTTTAGATATTGAGGATCTGCAATTATAGAGATAATTCAATTTCAATATCAAGCTCCTCAAAAGCAAGTAAAAGGTGTGTATTTTTTTTTTTCCGAATTGCATAAGTCTTGTTTGAAGAATCAAGTTGAATTGATTCCAAGGGAATATTGTAGAATAGATATCAGTATTGGATTCTAAAATGGCCCCTAAAAATAATTCAACACCCATTAAGCCTTTAGAAATCTCTACTATGACTCATGAAGACGAAGAATGGAAAAATGACATATCAAAATTACAAGAGCAACTGCAACAAATTTCGCTCTCGCAAAGAGCAACAAAAAATGACATGGAAGTTTTGAAGAAAGGCATGGAAACTAAGATGGATGATTTGAAGAAATGCGTGGAATCTAAGATGGATGGTTTGAAGAATGGCATGGAATCTAAGATAGATGGCATGGAATCTACGATAGATGGCATGGAATCTAAAATGGAAAACATGAAGAATGATCTAAAAGCAAACATGGAAGGTTCGACAAAGTTGATACAAGAAATGTTTCCTAATGGTGAAAATACAGTAGAGGAAACTCATGATGAGAACAAAATAAATTTTAATCGTGATTTCATAAAATCTAATGTTGGCGGGAAGAACCACCATATTCCAAAAATGGATATAAATAATTTGATGGAAAGGATCCTGTAACATGGATACTACATATGGAGCAATATTTTGATCTCCATAATGTGAAAAACACACAAAAGGTACGCATTGCAACTTTACATTTAGAAAAAAATACATTTGTATGGTATCGATGGCTTTTCTCTGTAAAACATTGTCACTTGGTCAATTTTTACGGAGGAAATGATAGCACATTATGAGGATACAAAGAGCAACACCTTCTTTAGCCAATTGATAAATCTCAAACAAAAGGGTTTAATGGGGGAGCACATTGAGGACTTCCAAAAATTGAATATAAGGGTAACTGATATTCCAGGGGAACACAGGATTGATCTCTTCATAGATACTTTAAAGGATAACATCCAACATGAATTTTGCGTTTTGGAACTTGATTCAATGGAGAAGGCATTTAGGTTGGCAAGAAAAATTTAATGTAAAATTATGGTGACAAGGAAGCCTACCACTCACTTATATAAAGAGGGAAGTGTTGCTACTCCTAGATTTCCACAACCTACAAGGTTGACACCACAACAATTGGAAGAAAAAAGAGCAAAAGGGCTTTGCTACAGTTGTGATAGAAAATACACTAATGGTGATAAGTGTGCTGAGAAGAAAATATTTTACATAGATTGTGAAGAGGAAGAAGAAAATGAACAAGAAGAGGATATACACCAGGAACCAAGCCAAGAAGAGGAAGAAATGAGTCCGACCATATTGTGTAATGCATTGGCAGTAATTACCACTCCTCAAAATCTCAAGATAGAAGGACATATCAAGAAGAAAAATGTAATAGTGTTGATTGATTCAGGTAGTACCCATAATTTTATTCATTGTAAGGTAGCCAAGGAATTGAATTATTTCCTATACCCAGCACCAGAATATCAACTGATGGTTGCAAATGGAGGAACTATAAATTTCTCTGGAAAATGCCATAATATCAAGCTAACCATGGGGGAATATATATTGAATATTCCAATGCTTTCCATTCCTATGGGAGGTGTTGATGTTGTGCTAGGAGTACAATGGTTACAATATTTGGGGATGGTAGCTTTTAATTTTCAAGAACTTTTCTTGAATTTTTTTCTAGAAGGAAAGGAAGTCGAATTATGGGGTATTGTAGGGAAGCCGGGAAAGATAATAAGCTCTAATGTCATGACAAAGCTTCTAAATAAAGAACAACGAGGCATAATTGCACAATTATGCTCACTAGAAGTTCCAACATCAAAATCATCTATTTCTGTAGATCTCCAAAAAAATTTGGACAATCATTCCAAGGTTTTTAAAACTCCAAAAGGACTCCCACCTATTCTTGCTCATGATCATGCTATTCGTTTGATTCTAGGAAGTGTTCCTCCAAAAATCAGGCCTTCTAGATATCCTTATGTCCAAAAGAGCGAAATTGAACATATGATTGCAAAAATGTTAGAGGCGGGTATAATTCAACCTATTCAAAGTTATTTCTCTGCTCCTGTAGTATTGGTACACAAGAAGGATCGATCATGGCGCATGTGTCTGGATTATAGGGAGCTCAATAAGCTCACCATTAAAGATAAATTTCCCATTCCTGTGATTGATGAATTATTGGATGAATTACATGGAGCAATTTATTTTACCAATTTGGATCTTCGTTCAGGGTATCATCAAATTAGAATGAAGACTGAAGATATTCCGAAAACATCATTTCGAACTCATGAGGGTCATTATGAATTTTTGGTCATACCTTTTGGCCTTACTAATGCACCTTCTACATTTCAAGGGTTGATGAATTCCATTTTCAAACCCTTCCTTAGAAAATTTGTGCTAGTATTTTTTGATGATATACTAATCTACAGCAGGTCTTGGAAGGATCATGTTGAACATGTTGATAGGGTGCTCAAACTATTGCAGGAGAAACAATTATATGTAAAAACATCCAAATGTTTCTTTGGAGTACAAGAGGTGGAATATCTGGGTCATATTGTATCTCACGAGGGTGTTAAGGTAGACCCTAACAAAATTAAAGCCATTAAGGAATGGAAAGTCCCCACAACCATTAAGCAGTTGCGAGGATTTTTTGGGTTAACAGGGTATTATCGAAAATTTGTTAAGAATTATGGGAGAATAGAGCACCTCTAACAACATTATTGAAGAAAGATGCATTTTCATAGACTCCTGATGCAACTAAGGCCTTTGAACATCTTAAAGAGGAAATGTGCCTACCACCAGTCTTAGCTACGCTAGACTTCACAAAAACCTTTATTGTGGAATGTGATGCCTCAGGAAATGGAATTGGTGTTCTTTTAATGCAAGAAGGAAGACCCATTGCTTTTGAAAGTTGTCTAATCAAAGGAAAGTATTTACAGAAACCTATTAATGAGAAGGAAATGTTAGCAATACTACATGCACTAAAGAAATGGAGAACTTACCTAATGGGAAGACACTTCAAGGTAAAAACTGGTCATGATAGTCTTAAACACTTTTTGGAACAAAGACTATCTTCAGAAGAGAAGCAAAAATGGGTCACAAAGATGTTGGGTTATGACTTTGAAATAATATACAAAAAAGGGAAGCTAAATTTTGTTGCGCACTCTCAAGAAATAATGAAGAGGTGGAAGCATTGCTTTGTGCCATTTCTATTATCCAACCAGATTGGATAACCGAAGCAAGAGATGAATGGAAGAAGGACGAAGAAGTGTGGACACTCATTCAAAAGTTTCAACAAGATCCTAGTACATCTGATACATTTAGTTGGAAAAATGATTCCTTATGGTACAAAGATCGCTTATATCTTGGTAATAATTCCCAACTAAAACAAAAGATTCTTTTGGAATTGCACACTTCTCCTTTAGGAGGACACTAAGGATTTTTAAAAACTTACCATAGGGTGAAGAAAGAATTTTTTTTGGGATGGCCTTAAATATGATATTCAAAAGTTTGTGGTGGAATGTTTGGTTTGCCAGCAGAATAAAGTTGAGACAATTAAGGCCTCAGGTCTTCTACAACCTTTATCCATTCCAAGTCAACATTGGGAGGAGATTTCAATGGATTTTATCATTTGTTTGCCTAAGTCTGAAGGAAAGAGTGTCATCATGGTGGTAGTTGATAGACTTACCAAGTATGCACACTTTTGTGCATTATCTCATCCATTTATAGCAAGTACAGTTGCTACTACATTTATGGACACAATTCAAAAGCTACATGGAAACCCAAGGGTTATTGTGAGCGACAGAGATCCCATTTTTACTGGAAATTTTTGGACGGAGTTATTTTCTTGCTTGGGTACTCAATTAGCTCATAGCTCATCTTATCATCCTCAATCTGATGGTCAAACTGAGATAGTAAATAAATGTTTGGAAGGATATCTTCGTTGTTTTGTATCTCATAAACAAACACAATGGGTCAAGTGGTTACCTCTCGCTGAATGGTGGTATAACACTTCCTTCCATACTGCAGCAAAAATGACCCCATTTATGGCACTTCATGGATATCATCCACCATCCATCACATCATCTTTAAGGGAAAATTCGAAGGTTCAAGCAGTGGAAGATCACATCGAGCATCAGCAAGAAGTTCTCCAACTCTTAAAGGATAACCTGAATTTGGCACAAAATCGAATGAAACAACAGGCAGATCAACATCGCAGCGAGAGAAGTTTTGATGTAGGAGATCGGGTATTTTTACGGCTACAACCATATAAACAAATGTCCCTCAAGCAAGCTAAGAAGGATAATAAATTATCGCCAAAGTACTATGGTCCTTACAAGGTGTTGCAAAATATTGGTATTATGGCATACAAATTGGAGCTTCCTGCTTCTTCGCGAGTACATCCAGTTTTCCATGTTTCATGCTTAAAGAAGGTTATAGGTGAAAATCTTTCGGTTCAAACAATATTGCCAGAACTTGATGAGGAAGGAAAAATCATATTGGAACCTGAAGCAGTCATGGAAACAAGAACTCGACAACTACGGAATCGATCAATTTCAGAGTATCTCATCAAGTGGAAGAACTTACCCACTGAAGATTCTACATGGGAGGATGAGAATTTTATATAGAAGCACCTAGAGCTACTCAAGCATTGAGGACAACACTTTTTTGAAGGAGAGGGGCATGTTAGGTCCCTATATTACTAGTATAGTCCCTTATTGTTGTTATTATAACCCCCTTATTGTTATTATTGTACCCTTGTAACCCCCATATTGTTATTATTGTGCCCTTAAATTATTATTGT
The DNA here is from genome assembly GCA_034641835.2 of Pinus albicaulis. NCBI lineage: Eukaryota > Viridiplantae > Streptophyta > Pinopsida > Pinales > Pinaceae > Pinus > Pinus albicaulis. The sequence continues at coordinate 1,775,771,713 of CM076578.1, read as the reverse complement.
TAGGTCGGCTAGGATTACATTATGGCCCCACTAGGATTACATTGTGTCCCCATGGACTCCTATATATACAAAGGAGGTTTTGTAATTTGAATCATCTAAGAATTGTTCATCCATGTAATGTATTGGAGGTTTCTCCCTCGAAGTGGCTTATTTCCAAGGCGTTGATGTCTCTTTTCTTCTCTTTTTGGAGTTGGTTTCACAACATTGTTTCTCACAACATTTTAGTTGTGTTTCATATAACATTAGGATTAAATACATAAAGGTTGATGTATCTCCACATTCATTTGTGGTATTTATAGTAAATTTGAAAGCATAAGCAACTGCTATTAGTATTTGAACCAGGTACTTGTAACACAAAACTAATTAAATAAATAGAAACAAATTTGAGAACAAGAAGTTTAGCAATTGTTATGTCCCTCCAACATCTCAAAGGAATCCTGGGACTGGAGAAATTTACCAAGGAGACAGACATAGTTTATGTCATCAACTCAGCAACCAAACAAGTGCACCAGGTTTCCCACTATGGAATTCAATTTACTTTTTGACAAAGTTGCAACAGGGCAAGCAGTTCCCTTGATGTGGAACTCTCTCTTGTTTTTTTATGTAGAGTGGAGATGGCAGAGCATTATACTCGGTATGGTTTTTCTGATTTTCCTCTTCACTGCTCGTTACATCATGAGTAACAGATATCTTTTTGGCTTTGTTTGTTTTTTCCCCAGAAATCCTACTACCTTTTTTTTTCCAACTGGATTGAAACTCTTGGGTAGAGTCCACAATGATTAGGCTTTCCTATGTACAAGGCTCATACCTATATTTTTGTCCCGTGACAGAGCAAGAGAAGGAAGACGTTATTTTGGGCTTCTGTTGTTGCTCCACTGACATATATGATTCTGGGTAGCTTGCTGGTCTTCGCAACACATGCAGATAAGCATGGAGTGCAAATTGTATGTCGTAAAGTTGGATCCTTATGTTAATTATGATGAATATGTGAAGTTTTCTTCTCTAATTATATTTTTACTGTTTTTTATGCTAACAGGTGGGTACTTTGAAACAGGGCATAAACGAGTCCTTGATTCATACTCATGTAGAGGGCCACTATTTCTCCCTTAATCGATTCATAATTGTGTAGGGGACCACTTGTTTTACCATGCACATTTTATTAGCGATGAGTTCCAAAAACGGAAAAGACAAATGTAGCCAAAAAAGGAAAACATAGATGTAGAGGAGATCTAGAAAGGTTGAAACAATGTTTCAACCAACATACCAAACTTTGTTTTAGGTGGAAAAAATAAAGTTAATATAATTAGTAATAGTGATTTGAAACTACTTAACATTTCAAATAACTGAGCAACACATGCTGTGCTTTGTGGTGTCATATTTGGGAATCTATGATGCCTTTTTCATTATTGTCATTCCATTTTCCTATTCCTACGAGACTGAGTGCACCTCGTCTAAGCACAAACAGAAGGAGAAGCAGAAGCAATATATGTAATTATCCTATCAAAGACACATAGAAATATACAATCATAAATCAATTTTTATTTCAATTTTAATGACTAATTTTTTTTTAACTTTCTAAAAGCAGAGGTTACGACGACGCATACCTGGAAATTCAGATACGACAAGAGGAAGAGGTTGAAATGAGAAGGCGAGGCAAGAGATCACCGAAGACGTCGTGGAGGACATAGATCAAATTCCCTGCAAACAAAAAAACAGAGCCATAAAATTAAAATCAACAAAAAAAATTCACAAGAAAACAGAGCAACAAGGCTCTCACCTCGTCGTCGTGGCACAACACCAAGCCCCTGAAAACAGATTACACAAATATCACACATCAAACAGACAGATAGATGACACACAGATGCGCTCACACAACAAATAGACAGAGATGACACACAGATGTGCTCACACAACAAACAAACAGAGATGACACACAAATGCGCCAATGGTAATAAGCCCAAAACCTGTTAAGGTTTGCGGGATGGTATATTTATAAGGAAAAGTTCAACCGAATTATTTTAAAAGTTTGGCCGGACTAATATTTCGGTCAAACTTTAGTTGTCGGCTCTTCCATATCTAGCCAAAAAAATATTTTCCCATGTCGCCAATATGTCATCAATGTAAATGACAGAATTAGTTCAGCCGAACTAATTTTGAAAGTTCGACCGAACTATTGGGAAAATTACTTTTCCACTCGTGATTCTCACAAAATTGTAACCCACCTTCAAATTTTTACCCCGCCATTAATTTTTCTTCATTATTAGTGGAAAACCCTAGTTCCATCCTGCATATTCTACAAACTAAACCCTCAAAGTTCCGGAAAATACCACCTGCTCTTTCTTGTCCAGGGTTGCCTTTAGGGGTCCCATCATAATTTAGTTTTAAAAACCTTGGTTGAGGCATCTGAAACTTATCCTCGGGGTTTTTCCTTGGTTGTTTCCTTTTCCATAAGGTTGGAGCCAACATTTTGGATTATATTTTTAGCATGGCAAGGATGCGAGCTTCATTCCCGTTTGCTTTCTAGTCTTCCTCATTCCATTTCTCAACTAAGATGGTCTCATAGATATTCTCAAGGGTTACCTGCCAAATTTGGTATTTCTATCTAGTCTCGTCCCTGAAGTTTCTGTGATTCCTTTCTTTCCAGATGGCCCATAGAAGAAACCCCATTGATAACCTCCAAGCTTTGTTGAGGACTTCATAGGTGCATCCCCCTTTTCTCCAAGTCATAATAGTCTGGTTGATGTTGGTATTGTCCCTATCATTTTGTTGGAATATCGCAATGATGTTTTGCCAAAGTGATTCGGGCAGATCATAGGTATTTAAAAAATGCTCAATACTTTCATCATGCATGTTACACATTATGCATAGCGAAGGGCTCTGCATCCCTCTTTTCTGCAGCTGATCCTAGGTAAGGATTTTACTATAAATAACAAGGTAGAGGAATTTTCAGCCAATGTTTAGTTTCCCAATTTGTTTTTCCAAAGTAGTACTGTGATACTATTTATATTATTAGATTTGATATAATAACCTTCTTGTATTGTAAACATTCCTTTATGACGGTATCCCCACCTCAGGATATCTTCTTCATTTTCTGAAACCAGTTTCTTGGTTTTCATTTCTTTTTCATAATTGTTCCATTGATGTGTTTCACGAGCATTAAGCCAATGTTGTTTACCTTCAATTTTCTCCATTTTCCCTCATTCTCCTCACTCCAGTAGTTAGCTACCGATATTATATTTGGCAGATTGGTGAAAAGTAATATCTCTCCTAAGTCTAATCGACTAAATAATTTTTCGCTTTGCTACCAAGAATCTTCCCAAAATAGAGTTTTGTTTCCACCTCTAACTTCCCAAAAGCTATGATATCGAATAAGGTCTTTGTTAATGGTTGCTAGATTCCAGATGTTGGACCCTTTTGGGGTAACATTTTCTTTCAATTTTCCAACAGTAGTTCGAGGCATTTCATATTTCCTCTCCCAAACAAATTTCCATAGGTCTCTACCCCCTTGGAGCCATCTCCACCAAATTTTAGCTCCCATCACCTAGTTCAACACGTATGGGTCTCGTAATCCCAATCCTCCTAATTTTTTTAGTTTAGTGAGCTTATCCCAAGAGAGAAGAGCCCATTTCCATGTTTTTTGAGTTCCTGACATAATTTTTTTTTAATATATTTACCATATTAGTGCAAATGGTTTTGGGGGAAGCCTGCCTTGATAACTGATAAACTGGGATGGATTGCAAAACAAAGCACAGTAATACAACCCGAGAGCATTGAGAAGTCCGAGTGCCCAATTCTGTAGATGGCCCTAAATATGGTTAAGGAGATCTTTCCATCCCGAAACCCTCAGAGAATTAATGCTGAGGGGAATTCCTAAATACTTCATGGGGAAAGAACCTAAATTAAAACCTAGAGTATAGAGGCATAATTAGTATTAAAAAAATAGACATTGGATTTGTCATTGTTTATGAGAGTCCCTGATGCTACCATGAAGTCTTTGAGAATGGATAAAATGGCCTTATTTTATTTTAAGGTGGCTTGATAGAAGACCATGATGTCATCTACAAACTGTTGATGAGAGAGGTTAGATCAGGTCCTCAAAGGTTCAACCCCTTCAATTGCCCTCCATGATTCTTAGATTTAATGTGAGGGCCAAGACCCTCTATTGCTATGATAAAAAGAAAAGGGGATAGGTGGTCTCCTTGTCGAACTCCCCTACTAACATTAAAGGGGTTGGAAGGAATACCATTAAGCAGGATTGAAAATTTAAGGGAATAAATGAAAGACATTAACCAGAGAATCCATCTTCTATCAAAGCCAAAGGATTCAAGATAAGTCCAACTTAGACGATCATAAGCTTTAGAAAGATCGAGTTTGATTAGCATACATTTAGATTTTAGAGTGCGAAGAGAGTGAATAGCTTCCTGCGGCATAACTATACCATCCAGGATTTGTCTACCTTTCACAAAAATAGTTTGTTCTGAAGAAATAAGGCTCGGAAGAATAAATTTTAATATGTCAACCATGATCATCAATAGGATCTTATAAATGACATTAAATAAGGCAATAGGTCAAAATCCCACTGGAACATCCATGTTTTCTTGCTTGGAGATTAAAGAGATAAGGGTGGAGTTCAGGGCTGGATAGACCTGTCGTGAACATCGAGATTCTTCTACAAATTCCTAGATATCATTTCCCATAAATTCCCAAGTAGCTTGGTAGAATTATGTTGTAAATATATCATGTCCTGGGGCTTTATTTTTGGGGATATTTCTAACTACATCTTCAACCTCGTCATAAGTGATTTCCCTGAGGAAGGCCAAATTCTAATCCCTGCTGACAATTGCAGGTGTTTTTTTGGTGATTTGTTCAATGGCTTCTAATATATTTTGATCTGGTTCTGTCAGTATGTCACTAAAATGACTTACTAACATGGTTTCCATCTCATTATGCTAGAGAGCTCGATTTCCGTTGGAGTCCTTTAGAGAAAATATTCGGTTGTGCTGTCTTCTCTGAATCATTGCCTTATGCAAAAAAATTGTATTTTTTCCCCTTATTTTAGCCATTGAACCCAAGATTTTTGTTTCCATAATATTTCTTCTTGCTTCCTTCATTCTTCTAGTCAGCTTAGGAGGTTTCCTTCTTCTAGGGCCAGAGCCTCTGTCCCTTCCATTTGAAATCATCTATTGTTGTACTCGCTTCATTTCTCCTTGCAACCTTTCATTATCCTATTGAATGTTACCAAACTCAATTTTATTCCATTTTTTGATTTCTTGCTTTATATTTTTCAACCAGACTTGAAAGGAGTGCATTCGGTTATGGCCCTGAATGTAAATTTATTCCCACCATCCTTTGGATTTTTCCAAAAAGTTGGGATCCCTCAACCAAAAGGCTTCAAATCTAAATGGACGCCTCCCCCTACCGTAGTTGCACCATCCACCAGAATTTGTCCCTTCTTTACACATTCCCCTTGACGAACTTGAGGTTTTTGATGCGTACAAGTATTTGTATTAGAACGTTGATATATAACCGATTATGTTCATATAGTGTCTCCATTAATCGATGAAGTTATATTTACAGCATCGATATACTCGATCCTTCCCTCTTGTGTAGCTATAGCTACACTTCCTGAATCTAGAGCTGCTTGACCTTCCAACCCAGTTCTGGCAATGCGCTTCTCGGGTCGAAAAAGTGGAACTGCTTGACGCTGCATATTAGAACCCATTAGAGCGCGATTAGCATCATTATGTTCGAGAAAAGGAATAAGGGAAAATCCAACGGAAAAATATTGGAAAGGAAAAATACTTCTAAAATGGATTTGTTCCCATGCAATAACTATAAATTCTTGTCGGTATCGAGCTGGAGTAATTTGTTCCTCTTGAATTCCTTGATTTAACGCCAAATAATTTCCCGTAGCTATCCGATAGTATTCATCCTCATCTTCTCCCGGTAATAGATAAACCATATGTTCTTTTCTCGATCTCTTGGAAATCTTATAGAATGGACTTTGTAAAGAACCACAATCACCAATCTTTTCATGAATAGATAATGATGAAACAAGTCCAGAATTAATTCCTTCGGACGTATCGATTGGAAAAATACGCCCATAATAACTGGGATGAATATCCCGTGTCCGAAAACTAGTAGTTCGCCCTATTAAGCCCCCAGGGCCTAAATGGCTCAATTTTCGCCCATGAGCTATTTATGTCAATGGATTAGTTTGATCCAAAAATTGGGATAAGAGGTGTGAACCAAAAAAATCTTGAAAAGTGTTTTTGAATAGAGTTGAAGTGACCAAGTTTTGAGGAGTTGATCTACGCTTGGTTGCTCCGTGTATAGTTCTTCGAACTGTATCTTCTAAATGACCTAGAGTTAATCTAAATTGATTCTGTAATAAATCTGCTACAGAACAAATACATCGATTTCTGAGGTGATCTATAACATCGAGAGTACCCATTCCAAATTTCACCCCAATAAGGTAATCCACAGCAGCCAATAGAACTTGTGGTAATGAAAAAATCTTGTTCTCAGGTATATCAAGGTTTAATTTTTGGTTCAGATTTCGTCGACCAATCTTTCCCAATTCACATCTTTGTCGGAAAAATTTTTCTTGCAATTATTTACATAGAGACTCGGAAAATACCAAATCGCCACTTACACAGTAGAGTTTTTTGTAAAACTCCAGAATGGCTTTTTCCCTCGACCAGAGATATTCCTCCCGCTCCCACCTCTCCTTTTTCTTCAATAAAAATAAAAATATTTTGGGATAGTGAGTATTGTCCTGAATCTCTTCGAGATTTAAACCCATAGCTGATAATAGAACTGGAATAGATATTTTTCATTTTCTACTTACACGAGCCCATATCCTTTCTCCTACATCGATCTCTAATTTCGATCTTCTTCCCCAATCTGAAATCAAAGTGCCAGTATATATATAATTTATTCAATTATGGTCTAATTCTGAACGGTAATAAATACCAGGACTTATTAATATTTGATTCACCACGATTCTGTAAATCCCATTTACTACAAATGTTCCATGGGAATTCATTAAAGGAATATTTCCGAGAAATACAGTTTGTTTCTGTATCTTTCTACTATTCCTCCGAATCGATCTTGCTGGTACATATAATTCAGAGTAATATGTAAGGGACTGATATACAGCATCTCTCTCTTTGATGAAAGGTTCTGCTAATTCATATTCATTACCAAAAAGACTGAATTCAATTTCTTTATCTGTATCCTCAATTTTTGGAAAATTATGAAGTTCTTCCATCAAGCCCTGATCGATAAAACGAAAAAATCCTTAAAATTGTATCTTACCAAATTCAGGGATTGTAAACGCTCCCTCATTTTCATCTAATCACATTGGAAGTTTCCCATCTGTAGAAAAATCTATTTAATTATTTCCGATTGATCTATATGGATCAATCCGACAAAAAAGATTCGGATGTATATTAATTGTTCACTATATCCCATGAAATTCTACCCGTATCTAGATATACTTCCAATTAGAAAAAAAAAAGGATAAGGAAGAGGTACTTTGATACTTTCATCCAACCACGTGAAATGGAGCTATGAAAAAATGAATCAAACCATTCTTAAATGTGAATATTACTTAGAAAATTTCCTAATGAAAATAGCCAGATCGAAAGACGGATAACAAATTAGATTCATTTCCTTTATGGTTGACTTTAGCATACATCTCATACTATACTTAAAGGACGGACGAATGACTTGAAAGGACAAATGATTAGACCTATCCATGGGATTCCCATATCTCGACGACATAGCCAAGGGGTAAGGCAGAGGACTGCAAATCCTCCATCCCCAGTTCGAATCCAGGTGTCGCCTTGTTAAGGTAAGTAAATGGAAGTAAAAGTCTTTATTTCCATTGCAGAACCTCTGGAGACATATTGGTACATATTACCAATATAGATAATGAGTTACGTACATTTGATCCCGATTCCGTCTGAATGTACGACCCTCGAGTTAGTTATAGTAATTCGTCGGTCAATGAACAAATGGATTTATTGATCTCTCATATCAGCTCGAACGTCAGTTCAGTAACGTTCAGAATGCAAAGGTGGACCATTCATTTCCATTTCAACTTTGCACTATGGTTAATAGTTCCCTTATCATCTCGATGATGAAATCATTATTTTTTAGAGAACATGATCCGTGCCTACTACTTTGACATCCCACATGCCAATGTTTTCCTCCAAACTCTTCACCTGTCAAAAATCCAAGAGTGGTGAACTCAAAGACCCCACCCTCAACCCAAGGACCTTAACATCCCTCCTTAACCACCCTTGGTATATTCTTTTAGTGACCTTAACTTGATTATTTGGACCTCCAAAACCTCCATCATTAAATCCGAGGGTTCCCCTTGGTATATTCTTTTAGTGACCTTAACTTGATTATTTGGACCTCCAAACCCTCCATCATTGGAACATGCATTCAGCATTCAATCAAGGAGGCAAGGATTCCACTCTGACTCTCCAAGACCTCAGTTCCCCTTGGTATATTCTTTTGATGATCTTAACTTGATTATTTGGACCTCCAAATCCTCCATCATTGGAACATGCATTCAGTATTCAATCAAGGAGGCAAGGATGGGTAAGGGCAGGCGGCACTCCGTTGGGTGAAGGCAGTAAGTCAAGTCTGGTAGAGCAGGTGGTTTTTTTTAAGTAGTTAGGTTGGTTCTTTTTTGAGTTGTCGACCAGTAGAGAGACTAGAACTATCCTCTCTCGACCTAGCCTAGGAGAGAGAGAGTGAGAAGTCCACCATTAGTTCTCTCCCGGTAGGGAGACCAGACCTATCCTATCTCGACCCCGCTTGGAAAGATAGATAAATGAAATGAAGCTCACTCTCTCTGAGTCGAAGACGCTACCATCTCTTTCTTGTATATGGCCAAAGGCCCAAGTCAAAGACGTCACCATATAGGTCATCAGAGCTGTTAGAAGAAAACCAAATAAGAGCTTTTAGCATCAAAAAAATATATTTTCCCTTTTCCTTTTCCTTTTCTTATTTCTCTTTTCTCTTTTCCCCTTTTATTTTCCCTTTCCCTTCCCCTTAAACCCCATCCCTTACCCTTATCCTTAACACTTATCTCTTTTCTTATTTGATCTTTTCCTTATCCCTTGCCTTCTTTTCCTTTTCCTTATCCCTTTTCGGAAGGACTCGTTCCACTCGGGTCGAACCCCCCCCCCCCCCCCTCGATGGGAGCCTACGGGGGGGGTTCAACACCCCCTACGGGGTCCGACAAATACAATCTACTACAATCTAATCTAGAGTGCCGAAGGCCAGAGTGGAACGACACCATATATTTGTATATGATATTCTGGTTTCCGAAGGAACTACAGAAGGGCTAGTGTATCCATGCTTATCAAACAGTGATCTTACCCCAAGATGGGGAGGATAGTTGCTTCATAAAACACGTCCATACTGACTAAAGCTTCTGAGGAAATGAACCTATCCAGTCTTGAGGCCACTTGATGAGAAGCTCCTCTTCTATTATTCCAAGTAAATTTTCCATTCACAGTATGGATATCCACGAGCTTTAGGTTTGTGATTAAATCCCGAAATAGTTCCATTTCCAGCTCCTCTCTCCTTGTTCCTCCTTTCTTTTCTATTAGATTCATAATCATGTTAATATCCCCACCAAGCAGCTAGTATTTCTCAGTGTGCATATTAATAAGAGTTCTTATGTTATTCAAAAACACCTATCTTTCTCCTGGAATATGAGGCCGGTAGACAAAGGAAATAAGTAACTTTTCCTTCATTCCAATTTGTCTAAAAAGTCCAGTAAGAATGTGAGGCGGGCCAATCTAGCCATCTACCATTACCTCTGCAGGATTCCAGAGGATGGTTATTCCCCCAACACTTTCGCGTGAGTCTATCGCCATTACTTCATCATGAGGTTTATAATACTTAAGGATACCTTCTAATTTTTAGCTAGAGCCTTTCGTTTCATGTATCAACCTTACTTGAGGCTTTTCTGATCTTAGCCTATGTTTTAAATATCATTGTTTTCATTTTCTATTTAGACCCCTAATATTCCAGGAGATCACTTTCATTGATTAACTTTGTGGAGTTGTTAGAATATCGTTTTTAACTGTATTATCTTTCCTGAGTTAACTAATATTTCACCTACCATTTCAATCGAGTTGTGTAGGTTCTTCCTACCTTTATTTTTTCCTCCTTTTGGTTGGGTACTAAGTTCCTTGGAAGGCGTGTTTGCGGGGGAAATTACTTGCTTTTGAGATTGAATATCAAGTATTGCTCAAATATTTCTTTATACAACTTCTTTTGATCATCCAGAATGAAGCAATCATCAAGGTTCCTCCATTCATGCAGGAGTCGTTTTAAAACAACTTCCTTTGAGCTTAGGTCCTCTCTATCCTGTTCTATGTCCATTAGAAACTGTTCCACTAGGCCATACTCTTCTACTTCATTGGATTCCTGCGGTGCCTTCCTCTTTGCCTTCTGATTTTTCTGTGGTACCATTCCTTGCCCTTTGACAAGACTTTCTTCTCCTTTCGAATTTTCCCCCTGTTCTTGCAATATTTCATACGATTTTGAGTATTCTTCTATTTTGGAGTATTGTTTTGGCTTGCATTCGGCTTATTGCTCTTCTTTTTAATAGTAACCATTTTGAATCCATCATCTTTTTCAGGTGGCCCTTCAGCTTCCTCTAGTGATTTTCCTTATATATGTTTAGGATTATTCAATGGGCACATTTTTTAAAAGTGGCCATACTCATGGCATCTATGACACTGGAATGGAATATGTTCGTAATCCAAAAGTTGATGCCAAAATTTTCCTTCATATTCGAGTTCAATTGATTCTGGAAGCGGTTCTGAAACATTCATATACACACATATGCAGGAAAAATAGGTGTAACGACCTCAACGCGTTGTTTCTGCGATTTTCACAAAGCTTCCAAGGGAATTCCTAATACCTTCTAAAATTTCAGGATCCCAGAAATCCATCAGGAGTGCGAAGAGTCGAACCCAGACCGGTGCAGATAAGAAGTGTTCTTGATATGGGTTATAGTGTTAGAAAATTATATATTACAAAGAAATGCAACACATAAAATATATATGCGAAAACACAAACACAAGAAACACATAAAATCAGAGAGACACAAATATACATGGTTCACCCAGTTTGGGCTACGTCCACCCCAAACAGCCAGTCCTTCCTTTCTATTATCCAGCAAAATGAAGAGACACAACCTACATCAAATTCGTTGTAATGTCCTTTATTCTCTCTCACAGTCTCCCTATCTGTTTCTCACTCTGAGAATACACATACAATACACAGCCGCAATACAATATCCTCATACAAGCAAGGGGTTTCCTTCTAGGGAAAAAAACCTAAACTAAACATAACTTCTACCATCAGATCATTTGCCTAATGAACAACCCATATTGACTAGAAATTACTATATGTTTACAAGGCAATTTTACACATATTTTTAGCTTCGGGGGCACTGCCCCCAAAACCCCCCGCCAGGGAGAGGGGCTCCATAAAGTCACAATCGCCCCCCTGGACCGCCCAAGAAGCATTTAATTACGGGCAGCGTTGCCACCCCATTAAGTTATAGGGGTCCAACGTTGTGATACAAAATAAACAAGATAATCAGGCTCCACACCCAACATATATCATTCTCACTGTCGTAAAAATAGACCAACATTGTAATAAAAATAAGGATCACCCTCAAATATCCTTTCTTTATTTAAAATATTGGTGAATATGACTGTAAAGAACCCTTTGGGGCCAAATTTTAAATCCATGTGACCCTTGGGTTGCCATTTTTCTTCAAACGTTCACAATTCAAATGATTAGGGCAATGGAAAAACATTACTTTCATCTATCTGTTTTATTCCAAGTGGCATATCAGTCTTTTTTCTTTTCTTTTTCCAAAAAGTGGATATAATTTGTTATTTTTCCAAAAGAATATCTAATCTAACTTTTTTATTTAAAAATCAAATTTAAATGGAAATTTAAATATATTTTTAAATGGAAAGTAAAATTTTATTATAAATGTCCTGGATGTGGGTGATCAATGAAGGTTGGCATACGGCGAGCCCATGGTGAGACACATGGCTCAGCCACATAGTCATGCATGGGCTCAAGCTGTGGGAATTTATTTATGCCAACTGCACCCACCGAAGCTCCATTAATTCGCTCAACTGTCGATGCACTCCTCCATATTTCAAAATGTCTCCGAGCAAGAGCCTTCCTCCATTTCCCTCAAGCTGTATCTGTCCCTCTGTGGTCTCAAAGCTGAGCTCTAGAATGCCCACAGGGAGGTGATGCAGTCTCTATTGATGTATTGTCCTTGCTCTTGGCCACCACGTCTCCTACAACCTTCATTGCAGTCTGAATTTCGACACTGAACCTTCGGCTCCCCTTTCCTCTGCACACTCGACTCCTCAGCCTTCTGTTCATTTGACCCTATTGTCTCAGCCTTTCAACAACGCTTCCACGAGCACCACTATACCTAGGCACCACCGTATGCGTTGTCGTCACAGAAGTGGGCATCGTTGGGCATCAAGGCCTCCGCTCTCCAACCGTTCTGACTCTTCATCTGCTTTGCTGGAGGATTCTTTTGGTTGTTATCCTATAATTCGCAGCGATAGAGGTCGAGACTTAGCCTCGAGGTGGTCACACTCCTTAACTCATGTTCGCATTTCCTCACCACCACTGCACCACCCCACCAGTCATTCTTCCCTGTCGCTGCCTAATCTGGATACACTTCCCTCTCTGTCCACTACACACTCTTCTCAATTCCATTACACTTGTACCCTAGACCTTCCTCGTATCACTGCCACCATCTCTATAAGTTTCAAGGAGGAAGCATCCAATGCCGAGAGCCCTCGTCCTAGGAAATTGCTCAGAAAATCCACTTTAGATTCGACACCTCTACCGCCTACGAGAAATTTTGAAGCTCTCCCCATATTTCATGGCGCCCCCACCTCCAGCAACAAAATAAAGGGTAGCACATACAATGGCAGCAACAGCAATAGTAAGGATTGGTCTAGTGATGATGGGGGCATGAGCAGTGCACGTACCACCAACATTCCTGAACATGCAGCGCCCCGAGACATGATTTTTGATGACACCGAGGAGTATAGGTGCCCAATTGTGGAGGAGACACCTCCCCCCGGCAATGACACCTAAATTTTACAGGTTTCTTTTCAGTTTGGGACTCTTTTTCCGGTTTATCATGTTGCTCCTAGACATTTTCGTCATTTATCACTTCTTTTTGTATGAAGCTTGTTTCCCCGTGATGGGCAGCTTTAGGAAAACTAATTTGGCTAGTTTCCCCTTCTGGGGCAGTCACAATTTTGATCTTTTGCCTCGCAATGCTTCTGGAATTAGCTAGTCTAGCAATTCCAGAGGCAATACAATCCACGTACTATATGTTTATATAAATAGAAGTTAGACTTACTTATAAAAAAATTAAAAAAATTTATTATAAATGTGTTATTTAAAAATTAAATTTAAATATTCCAAGTGGCATATCAGTTTTTTTTTTTTTCATTCCAAAAAGTGGGTATAATTTGTTATTTTTCCAAGAGAATATCCAATCTTATTTTTTATTTAAAAATTAAATTTAAATGGAAATTTAAATATATTTTTAAATGGAAAGTAAAAATTTATTATAAATTTGTTATTTAAAAATTAAATTTAAATGGAAATTTAAATATAATTTTATATGGAAAGTAAAATTTTATTATAAATTTGAAAAGAAGATAAGTTAATAATACTATAGTAATGTTACTAATAAAAAATTTTGTTTTGTTTGGTGGGTTATATGAGTTTAGATGATTGGCACACTTAATTTGTAGCTTGAGGGGTAGAAATTAGGGTATTTAAGTAGTCAAAATCACCAGGGATTGTATTAGGTTTGGGCTATACCTACCCTTAGCATAACTATATTTTTGCCTAAAATTTTCTAACCAATAAACTTCACATCAAGAAGTGCCTTAAAAAAACACATTATTTCCATCTACTCTCCTATCGACAAATTTAAAATAAATTATTATTATAAAAATTAAAATAAAATAAAGAAACACAATCTCATATATCTATATCTATATCTATATATATATATATATATATATATATATATATATATATATATATATATATATATATATAATTAATTAATAAAAATTAACAGAAATGTAAGCTTGTAGATTACTTATCAAATACCCACTAACATTTATTTATCAAATATACCTCTAACAAATAATATGAAATAAACAAACAAACTCAACCTAGTAAGACAAACTCAAGTTAATAGAAATTCATTAAGATGTTATGCCCTCCACAAATCATAAATAAAATTTACTTTCCAAATAAATAAACATATTTATTATCATAATCATATAAATTAGTATTGATTTAAATTATATAATAATAAAAAATTTAATATTAGTTTTTTTTAATATAAAAAAAAAATGGAAAATAAATACTTATATTTATATATAAAAATACAAATTATAATGATCAAAACATTATTAGGATATTGTTATAATTTAAAAGATTAATTCAACTTAATCAATATTTAAATGTTAAAAATTATGCAATAAAAATTTAGTTTTAAATTTTTATTTATAACAAAGCAAAAGGGTGAAATATATATTTAATAGATTTTTTTTTTTTGTTATTATTGATTAATTTTTCTATAAGTAAATTGTTTAATATAAAATATTGTCACTGAGTTTTTTTTTTTATGATTATAAGATGTTGTTAATGCTGATTATGATGTTTTTATTAGGGCATTTACTTGTTCTTAGATGATATACTATCTTATTTTATGATTTATATGCAGCTGATTATAGACAATATGACTATGTACTATTTTTCATATATTGAATATTAGTGTTTTTTTTTTTCTTTCTTGAAAAAATGAAAAAGAAAGTTTACTAGGAAAATAAGACAGATTTTATTTCATAGCTAAGCTAACTCCCATCCTCAACCCCTACATGTAATATAATAGAAATTAAATTTCACAAAAACTAACTAGTATAGTACAATATGACTATGTAGTAGTTTTCATATATTGAACATCAATGTTTTTTCTTTTTGAATTTAAAAAAAAAAAAAAAAAAAAAAATTAAAAAAAAAAAAAAGTTTACTATGAATAACAATACGTATGTCATGCCACAACTAACTTCCATCCTCAACCCTACTATGTAACTCAACCCCACTATATAACACAATAAACATTAAACTTCACAAAAACTAAACTAATATGCACCTCTTATATATATATATATATATATATATATATATATATATATATATATATATATATATAACACAATCCATAACAAAATTAAAACATTTAAAAAATAACATGAAATGATTTGTAATGTTAGAACCTCAATCCCTACCATATAACATAATAAAACTTCACAAAAACTAACTAATATACTCCACATAAATATTATTTTTTACACCATCTATAACAAAATTAAAATATATATATATATATATATATATATAACAAAATTAAAACATTTAGAAAATAACATGAAATGATTTGTAATATAACCTCAATCCCTACCATATAACATAATAAAACTTCACAAAAACTAACTAATATACTCTTCATAAATATTATATTTTAATTTATATATTTTATATATATTATTTTTTACACAATCTATAACAAAATTAAAGCACTTGTATCAAAATTAAAACATTTAAAAATAACATAAAATGATTTATAATATTGGAATCCCACCCCTACCATATAACATAATAAAAATTAAACTTGACAAAAACTAACTTACATATATATATATATGTATTTCACTTAATCCATAATATATATATATATATATATATGAAGCGGTGGAATTTCTCGAGCAACGATGCAAGCTTCTTCTTTTTCAATTTACTCTACTCCGACTGAGAAGTGAACCCTGGACAGAGCGCGTGCTAAAAATCGTGGCAGACCTTCAGTCCATTAACACGAAGCATATATAGTATTTGCTGACAGGCAGCAAGATCGCATCGGTTCAGGTTAAGGATGGCCAACGTACAAAAAGGCTGGTGAACTCCTTCCTGTCCAGACTTTCTCTGGATTCAAAGTGGCTAATTGTCGTTGTCATATGATGTCATTCCTGATTTTTTTTCTCTCTCTGAAAATAACTTTTGTTGAAATTAATTATTGATGAATAAGAGGAAATCTGATTGAAACATGTTCCATTAATCAAGATCCATTTCATTCTGATCATTTGCTTCTGGGTGGTTATGAATTAGAGTCAACACAGCAGAATTCGACTTTTGCTTGTGTCTGTAACTTTGTATTAAATATTCAGAATTCATTAACAGCAGTACCTGGACTTGTGACTATGATTGAGAAAGCGAAGCTCTTACTACCACTTCTGGCTGGAGTTTGGACTCAAATAAACTTTGTTTGAGTAAGTTGTTTCTATCTGCACGCAACGCATCGCCTCGTCAACACCAACACCAAGTTTCCAGCACCGTTCAGACGTGATGACAACACGTTTAGAGAATCCACCAGACAAGCTTGTTTGTTTGGAGCATGCCTTCGTGGTTGAGCCTCCTTCCACAAATGTGCCCACTTAAAGTCATAAGACCATGCCCACCTAGAACGAAAAAAGCTAAGCCATTCCAATGTCTCTACCAAACTCACTTTCTTCATTAATTTTGAATGTACTCTGGCTTTTATATTACTTATTTTCAAGATTTCAGTAATGTATATTTTATAAATATAAAATTATAATATATTTTTTATAAATATAAAATTATAATTAATTTTAAATATATATTAGTATATGTTTATAAGTTTAATTTCTATTGAGATTAATTTATAATAAATATTAAAATAGTTATGTTATAATATATTTCACTTATTAAAATTAAAAACTGATTGAAATTAACTAAATTATAATTTTATTTGAAATTATTATTATTAGTATATATTTATCTTAACTCTTAATCTACTAAGAGTTGAGTAAATTTTAAGATATTTGATTTCTCTAGATAGATAGATTTATAGTGATTTAATTTCCTATATTTCACATGAATACTATGAGTCAATACCATGGGTTGACATAAACCTGGAGCTCAAAACCGACCAATAACTTCACCAAGCCAAAGTTTACCTTATAATTTTAGTTTAAAGTTTTTTTTTTTAAATAGATTTATTATTTTTTAATTTTCTTTAGTTTATTTTTGACCAAATAAAAATATTTAATGTAGGGTTATTTTTATTTTTATCAAGAAATATAATTATTAATTGTATTATTTTATTTTATTTTTATTTTTAGTTTATTAGACCAAGTAAAATGTCTACATAACATAATAGCCTTGGAAAACATCTCTTACATATTGGGGTTGAGAGCACAGTTGACACAACAATTATTATTATTATAAAAAATAATTAATATATAAGTTAAATATATATAAATTAAAAAAAAAATGAAATAAAAATTTTAACCATGAAAATTTACTCAATAAAATGTATAGACATTAATCCATATAAACATCAAAATACTTAAGTTTGGATACATTTCACGTTACTAAAATTAAAAAAAAAAATCCTAAAAACTAACATTTTTGTTATCATTAAAAGAATTAATATATAAGTTAAACATGTATAAATTTACTAAAACATTGAACAAAATTCATAACCATGGAGATTTTCTCTCATTTCACTGTAAACCAATCGATCTTAAGCATGGATCTAACATGAGCCTAAAGAAATCAGATTTCTTTAAATGCAAATTTATTTTATATTGAAAAAAAAAAGTGTAATTTTTCATTGTTTAAATTGTATTTTTAAATGTTATAGAGATTACATAATTAAAACCTGTAAGTTCAAAAACATTTCAAAATATTTTCTTTTAACATTTATATATATATATGAAGTTGTTATCTACATAAATTAGTTAACACATATCTTCAAATAATTTATGTAAATCACATGTTAAAATAGTTTTGAAACTATAAGGTTTAAACATCTTACTTACAAATTTGTTTTACTTCTAATTACTTTACATGAAATCATATAAGGTCACTTGGACAACTAATTAAACATGCATAACATATTTTTTTCTTTTTTATTATTGTTGACATTTCTTTTCTATTTAGAGAATATTTTATTTTTATTTTAAGAGGAACACATGTCAAAGTTGATCAGGGACATACTTACACATCTCCTTCACATTGAGTTGTAGAATGAGCTTAAGCATGGATCTAACATGAACAAAGAGGGATCAAATATCTTTAGATGCAAATTTATTTTATATTAAAAAAAGAGAGTAATTTTTCACTGTTGAAATTGTATTTTTGAATGCCATAGAGATTTCATAATTTAAACTTGTAAGTACAATAAAAATTAAAATATTTTCTTTTAACATTTTTTAGATATAGATATATATGAAGTTGATATCGATATAAATTAGTTAACACATATCTTCAAATAAATTATTTAAATCACATGTTAAAATAGTTTTGAAACTATAAGGTATAAACATCTTACTTACATGCTTTTTTTACTTCTAATTACTTTACATGAAATCATATAAGGTCACTTGGACAACTAATTAAACATGCATAATGTATTCTTTTTCTTTTTCATTATTGCTGACATTTCTTTTCTATTTAGAGAATATTTACGCTCGTCGCTATTTGAAAACAACTCCCCTAACTGCACTGCGTCCATGTTTGAACCATTGGATCAAATGTTAGACGATTGAAATGTTTTAGGCCATTAGATCAAGTAAATATTTTTATATATCTTTTTTATAATGTTAGCCTTTTTCCTTTTAATAAGTTAGATTGAATTTAGGTTTTGGTGACTTTTAAGTTAAAATGTTGTTATTAAAAATTTGTTAGATTTTAACCTCAATTTTTTTAATAAAATTTAAATTAATAATTTAATAAAATTAGATTTAACATAAATTAGTTGAATGAATTAAAAAAAAATTAAAATACATAAAAATTAAATTTTTGGGTACATAAGCATAAAATTTATATTTATAATAAAATTTATATCATAAAATTAAACTCCACAAAAACCAATTAATTTATATTATATGGATAAAAAACAATATAAAAAAGATTGACATAATGTAATGAACATTTTACCTGGGTCAAAATACAATAAAAAATAAAAATAATAAAATAAAAGAATGATAAACTATAAATACAGCTCATGGGCCCATGGTATTGATGTTGAATGTAGTTTCTTTATAGGGGGAACTAAGATGGCCTAAATCAATCTTAACTCTGGATATTTTTAAATATTTATAACCATTATTATTTTAAAATTTTACTTAATAAAATGTATCTAAATTTTCATACATCTAAATATACGTAGTTTTTCTTGTTCTGTATTATTTTTGTTACAACTATTTTATTATTCCAAAAATACATGGTTTTTTTGTTATATATTATTTATGTTACAACTGGTTTATAATTCATGAGTATTATTTCTTAATATATAAAAAATTAAATTAATAATGAAAATTTTAAAATATGTGATCTTTTTTAAATTTCCAAATTATTTCACAGGACATTATTTATCTTGAGCAATAATGATGAATGTTCATAATTCTCATTTCTTAAACAACACTAAATTTACCTTTAAAGGGGACCAAATAGCATGATTAAAAACGGAAGAGGACTCTTCAGAAAATGGGTTACTCAAGGATTTTGGAATCCATATGAACTACATTATCTCACTAATTCAAGCAAACACTCAAAAAGAGACAGACAATAGTGATATAGAGACAATTTATTCATAAACAAGAGAAAGCTAGAATTATAACCCAAGATAGAGTTATGGGAAGAAAAAATTCCAATTGTAAGGAGGAGTCAAATTTACATGACTAATAGTTCACTCAACATAATTCTCCACCGCTTAATTTCAATGACTCGGGAAACACTAGACAAAAGACACTTACCTATTGCAATCAGTTGAAAAAAAAGGTATCTCTAAAGGATCACTTGGGGAGGAATCTATTATTTAAAAGATCGGGAAAATAATTTCATTTCAAAACAAAAATGTACTATCACTAGGGAAGGGAGTTATTACATTTAAAATTTGTTCCCATTCTTGTCACTAGAAAATTTGATTGTTGTAATTTATTTTATATTGAAAAAAACAATGTGTAATTTTTCATTGTTTAAATTGTATTTTGAATGCAATAGAGATTACATAATTTAAACTTGTAAGTCCAAAAAAAAAATTAAACTATTTTCTTTTAATAATTTTTTTATATATACATATGTATGCAGTTGATATTGACATAAATTAGTTAACCCATATCTTCAAATAAATTATTTAAATCATTTGTTAAAATAATTTTGAAACCATAAGGTTTAAACATCTTACTTACATATATTTTTTTGCTTCTAATTACTTTACATGAAATTATATCAGGTGACTTGGACAACCAATTAAAAATACATAACATATTTTTTTCTTTATTATTATTAACATTTCTTTTCTATTTAGAGAATATTTTATTTTTATTTTAAGAGGGATACATGTCAACTCCAAGGTGAGTAGAAGATACTTACACATAACCTTCAGTTGAAAAAAAAGGTATCTCTAAAGGATCACTTGGGGAGGAATCTATTATTTAAAAGATCGGGAAAATAATTTCATTTCAAAACAAAAATGTACTATCACTAGGGAAGGGAGTTATTACATTTAAAATTTGTTCCCATTCTTGTCACTAGAAAATTTGATTGTTGTAATTTATTTTATATTGAAAAAAACAATGTGTAATTTTTCATTGTTTAAATTGTATTTTGAATGCAATAGAGATTACATAATTTAAACTTGTAAGTCCAAAAAAAAAATTAAACTATTTTCTTTTAATAATTTTTTTATATATACATATGTATGCAGTTGATATTGACATAAATTAGTTAACCCATATCTTCAAATAAATTATTTAAATCATTTGTTAAAATAATTTTGAAACCATAAGGTTTAAACATCTTACTTACATATATTTTTTTGCTTCTAATTACTTTACATGAAATTATATCAGGTGACTTGGACAACCAATTAAAAATACATAACATATTTTTTTCTTTATTATTATTAACATTTCTTTTCTATTTAGAGAATATTTTATTTTTATTTTAAGAGGGATACATGTCAACTCCAAGGTGAGTAGAAGATACTTACACATAACCTTCGCCTTCACTTTGGGTTGTATAATAAGCCTCTAGGCTCAATAAGCTTTGTTATAATACCGTGGACCAATACCATACCTTATCAATATAGCATATTCAAAAGACCATAACTTAGTGCATATGACACTTTTTTGTATAACCATTTTTTTAATTAATCAATTTAATTAAAAGCAAAAAATAACATAATTATTTTAAAGATAAATTTCAAACTTAATTTTTGTATATTGTAAAGAATATTCTAAAATAAATTTCAAATTTTATTTATGTATATTATAAATAATATTCTTGAATATTTTTATAGTTTAAATTTATATTATTCATTTAATAATAATTGATATTAAATTAAAATTTTGAAAATTTTATTCTAAAATAAATTCATCTATCCACTTAAATATTTTTCTAAAATATTTAAATATAAATAAATTTATTATCAATTTATAAATAGAAATATGAAAAATATAAATACAAAAGAGGTTATTTAAATTTAAAAGGTATATATTATTACTTGATTGAAATATTCCCTTGATTATATATATATATATATATATATATATATATATATATATATATATATATATATATATAATTCAAATTAAAAGAAAAACTAATAATAATTTATTTATGAATTATTTATTTTTTAATTAATAGTATATTTAAATTATAAAAAATATAAAATTTGAAATGGAAAGCAAACGTTTAAATAATGTTAAATCTAAAATTAATTGATAAATAAATTATTTAAAAGTTTTTTACAATAATTTTTGAAAATATAAGTAAATTTAAAGAAATTTTGAAATTATAATTAAATTTAAATTTTATTAGAAAATATAAATTATTAATTAAAAGACTATAATTTTTTATCCAATATAAAGGAAATTTTATTTTATTTTATTTATTGTGTGAGGAGGTGTTCTATAATTTGGTATAAGGAGATGTTTTTCCATAACTTTACATTTAAAAATAATAAAATAATACTTATATTAACAATATTAGATCCATTTTAAATGACTATTTATTAGCTCAAAGAAATCAAAAATCTCAATGTCTAAACCTATTTTTTTAGCACAAAACTTGAGAAAATGTTTGCATCTCTAGAGATTTAAACTCTCTCTCTCTCTCTCTCTCTCTCTCTCTCTCTCTCTCTATATATATATATATATATATATATATATATATATATTACAATAACTTTAAATAGAGAGATAAAGTAATCAAAATCTAAAAATAAAAAAATATTTCTTATAATCATTTTCTACTTTTAGTATAAAGGGTGCTAGCTAAAAATAATAATGATATTGAGAGATTAGCAATTGAAAGTAAATACTTTTTATAATTCTATATGAAGTATGAAGGAGATATGAAATTCATTTTATATTTACACATGTAGTATTTAACAATATATGGGGGAGTTGAGGGTGGAGGGCAAGATGGTTAAGCCTATTTTCCTTTGCCCTCATTCGTGCCTCCTTTCTTCGTCCTTCCTGTCGACATTCCATCATTGTGGTGTGGCTTTCTAGTGTGCAACAACACTCGATGTGAGCCTCGCTTTTGATTACAACATGGACCTTGTTGAAAATTGGAACTAGTTTCGGTCTTCATTATAATGCAATTGTAATAATAACATTGCATATTTTTTCTAAAGAAATAAAAATAAATTATATTTTGTTTTTGGAGTATGGGTTTCATACTCAAGTTTAAGTCAAAAGCATGTTCTTTGTGATTTTAGGTATTTCTAGGATAAAGAATAATGTTGTTCATGTGCCATAGTCCCATTTGGACTTTATTGTAATGAAGAAAAATATTTATTTTGTCAAGAAAAATCCATGGATAAGCCCAAGACCAAGTCAGCCCAAAGAGAAGACCAAATTGACCTAAAGAGAGGGAATTCGACCCTCAAGAAAGGTTATATAAAGGAGAGTAGTTCAACTCATTTGGAACACACATCTCACACAAGTTGAATATGCAATATTGAATAAGAGAGAGAGGAGTTGGATCATGAAGAAGTGGAGCAGAAGTAAAAGTTTGCCAAAGATTCTCTTTTCTTGTCTCGTTAGGATATGTGAAGTTGTCGCTTGTAGGAGGTCAAAGTTTTGAAGCAGTTGCAGAAGGCCAAAATTGCAGGGCCAAAATTTTGTTGCAATGGTCAAAGTCGCAAGATCAATGATACAGTATGGAAGTTTTGGAAGTTGTCAAGAAGGAGATATATTTGGGGGTTGGTTTGGGGCTTGGAGGATTTGATGGCTTTGGTCTTTGGCTTTTGGAAGTCTTTGTAAGCATATTCTAAAGAAAAGGAGAAGCATTTCCTGGGTTTTCCCCTTGGAGGGGTTTTTCCCTAGCTTGGAGCCTATATCTTGTGTACTTTGTCTTGTTATGATATTCATTGTTTTGGTAATTGTTTGATGAACAATGAAATAATAAAGTAATATAAGGCCAACACATAAAACAAGTAATTATCAAGATAACTTATAATCTACAAGTATCTAGATTTTCCAACATGGTATCAAAGCTAAAATAAAGATCATATCTTTGTTGGAACTATGTCAAGGGTTATAAATAAGGGTTTTAAGGTTCTCGGAAATCTATGTTGAATATTTTTTAATTTCTGGGAAAAAGTGAATATTCAACATTTTCTGAAAACTTTGGTTAAAATTACAATAAACTCACAAAAACTAGATAAACTAATCCATAGTCAAACTAATTTAATCGTCAAACAATTGCTATAGTATAGAAGAGGTATAGAGTAACATTCTCATAAAAAAGATGCAACTTTAGTAATTGATAAATAACCCAAAAATTACTTGAAAAACATCATAAAAATCACTCACTTTGTGACTCGAGCAGACTAAATACATATATGTTTTTGTATTTTAAATCACTCACTTTGTGACGTGAGCAGACTAAATACATACATGTTTCATATTCTATGAATAACATTATAGCTTTGTCGTATTCTAAAATAACAATAGAGCGACTGAATGTATATATGTTTCATAGTTTATGAATAACATTATAATTGCCTTTGTAATATTCTAAAATATATATATATATATATGTTTATAGTTTATAAATAACATTATAAGTGCCTTTTGTAATATTCTAAAATGACAGTAGGAGCCGAATGAAGCGTAGAATAGGAAAGACTAGCTCCATTGGTGTGTAAAGTTTGTATTAACAAGATAACTCCACAAAATAAAAATGAAATTAATAATAAGAGATTTTCATGACAACCTAAATATTCTTTAAAGACGTTTTTAAATTGACAATTTATTAGTAGTGGCCCATAAAATAAAATATGGTTTTTATTGTTATAAAATAATACTACTCAATTAGCTTTAAAGCACAAGATTCCCAATCTTGATTTTGGGAAATATTTGTGTTCCATAAAAAGAGGATTCACCAAATTCAATGAATTAAAGATCTATATATGGATATAAAATAATACTACTCAATTAGCTTTAAAGCACAAGATTCCCAATCTTGATTTTGGGAAATATTTGTGTTCCATAAAAAGAGGATTCACCAAATTCAATGAATTAAAGATCTATATATGGATGTGAAGTTCGATCTCATTATCTACATCATAGAGGTTGAATCTATGAATTTCGATCTCCTTAAATGATTGGGTGATTCTTAAAGTTTAGGATGGGTGTGACTTGTACAATTAGCATTATATTTGCATGGTAAGGAATCACTCATTTGTGTATATAGATTGGATTACTCTTAAAGCTTATATAGATTACCCTTAAAGCTTATGATGAGTATGATTTGTAGAATTAGTATTATATTTGCATGGTAAGGAATCACTACAACTTGAGTGTTGAATTTAGAGATTCATATTTTGAATTGTTAAGATGGGGTGTATAATTTTATTCATGAATTGTTTTATTTGAAAATTATTTTAAAAAAAATGTTAGCCAACTTAATTTTGAAATGAAAAATTTGTTATTTTAGTTTTTTAGCTATTTAGGCACTTACAAATGCTACCATCTTCTCACTTTGTCATTTGTTTGACCACAATCTGTAGCCACATCAAACATCCATGTAATTATGTGGCATCCATGAATTTGCTAATAAGTTTTACAGTATCTTACTTCTCAAGCTAACCCATCATGCCAATTGTTTGGTCCAAACTCCATTGATTCCACTAACCATATCCCTGATAATCTCATGTAATAGCTCACAACCATGAATCAAATACCACTGTTACTACTGAAAATGTAAGAGAGATAAATATAATTAACCATAACATAGAAACACACATAAATCATAACCTATAATTTATTTTGGAAAATCTCAACCCAAGAAAAACTATATCACAATGGACCTATTATTCTTAACCAAAAAAAACTTATGATGAAAAATCCCAAGCCTAGCTTTGTACTTAGGCAACACTAAATGTATCACAAGACATTCCATATTTCTTTCACACCAACATTAAATCACTCTCCTTGAAAAGTCTATATTAATCCTAACTCTAATACCATTATTAAGCGCATTCCATTTTTCTTTAACACTAACATTAAATCACTCCCTTTAAAAATTCTAAATTAATCTTAATTCTAATAGCATTGTTAAAAATAAAAATAAAAAGTGAGGAAAAAAATATAATTAATTATAACATCGCAACCACCCTGTACAATTTCTTGGAAAAACCACTATTATAAACTTCATTATATATTATAGATCACCGTCCGATATATTTAAAAACCACTTACTATACACGTAACAACCTTTACTTTATCATACATACGTAACAAATTTGACTTTATCATAGAAACCCAACAATTTTGACTTTATGGTAAAGACGTAACAAAAAATCCTCAACTATTGTAGCATGCAGCTGGAGAAAAAATCTCTTTCAATAAATGAAAGATAGATTATAGGTAGATGCTCCAAATATTCTTTAGAAATACCAGAAGTGGGATAGTCTTGGAGATTCACAGTAACCGTTAAAACACACGACCAGTTGTAGCTCAAAATGACCTAGCCATTTTTTTTTCCTTTCTTTCCAAGTCTATCCAAAAACCGTTAGTTTCTGGTCTTCCCAATCCAGTTCAAATAGATCATCTTCTTCAGGTACTTGGAGCTTCTATTTCTTGTAACTATTACACTCTCACCAACATGGCACTGTAATATAACAGATATCCTATTAAAATTATTGGTAGTCATGACAGTACAACAGGTTTTGTTTAAACGGGGCATACTTCTCCAAGATCTACTCCTTACAAGTTGTTAGCGCTTGATTGTGAAATGTGTTATACATTAGAATGCCTGGAGCATTGAAGGTTATCCAAAATCTTGTAATAGATGCAAGCCTCTTATACAAACATCGTAGTGGCACACTTTTTAAACCAGCTTTATGAATCATTGCAAAAAGTATTTTGAACAGAGAAATTCAACAATCTGAAAATGGTCACAACAGTATTGAAGACGCAAGCTACAAGTTGGACCGCAAGATATTGTTATTATTCTGATGGAAACTCTGAATAGGTATGATGTTGCTAGTTTGCAGATTGTTGATTCTGATGGAATGCATATACCTGATTAAGAGCAAAATGTCGAGGAATATTCTTTGTGCCAAATTGATGCATACAATGATCATAATACAACACATGGGAAAAGTGTTATTCATGCATAAGAAAGATTGAACCAAGGAAACAGTGGAACTCTTTCAATTTCTCAAACTGCTTTTAAATTTGTTGTACAACCTGCCAGGGGTTTGTTTGGGTTTCGAGAGTCCCAAATACTATCAGATGCAATGTTCAGGAACAAGCAGTACGCTTGTGAGATATTTGGACTCATGCTTGTGTGCTATGACCGTACCACCATAAGGATTGCTGAGGAAAGACTCTAGGATTCAATGGATGAGCCAAAGAACATGCTTGGAATGATTCGATCTCAAAAAAACTGCACAAATATTATTATACGTGAGGGTGACCTTGATACTATGCGACCCTTAACCTTTAGCCACTAGTACAACTGCATCCATAGCACAGCACAGATAGAAGATGTTGCAAATTGTTGGGGAGCAGATTGTGCACCTCAATATATGGAAACAAAACAAATGCAGGAACTTGGAGATATGTCTTGGGAAGCATTGTCAAGACTACTATTCAGCAAGGGAGATGGCAAGACTACTTGCATCAAGATTTCAAAAACCTTGGAGAAACTTTGTCAATATTTTGGAGTAGGACTGAGAAAGCTTGGAATAGTGTGACTGAGCATTTGGGAAACATTCAGAATGATGAGCCCAACTCTGAGAGAAATGTTGTTGTAGGACCTGAAATTGTACTTAATGCAAATATTTGTCATTGTCTGGGTGCTGACAGCACAAAGCTTGCATAGGATCAACTCTTTTGGGACTTGTTCATGGTACTCCTGTGCATCAAATTACACAAATTATCCATGATCCTGTGTGAATATTTTGAGGACATGACCCCATTACATATTAATTCCATCTATCTTTTGAGTTCAATATTGATTACTGTATAAAGTTAAAGGAAACTGCCTGCTAGTATTTGTCAGATAACTTCCCTTAAACGACTGCCTGTCACAAATTCCATGATCTTCAGAAAGTTATTAGTTAAAGTAGAACGTAGTTGTCAAAAAAAATATTACATATAGGAATCGTGGCAAAAATATGTGAGCACTTAGTCACAAATGTATTTCAATAGCGTAAGAAGTTTTGTAAATCATATTTCAACAGGCGGCAAAGTTATACTCCTCCAAAATAGAATAATAGAATGGCTGGTTAGAATAGGTGGAAAAATTTTCCTTGTTTATTGGCCAGTTTAGATAGCATATACTTGTCGAGCTTATTTCTGTTTTTAGACGCATGTTTAACAATTATGGCATATGGTTTTCTTTTATGAATGTTATTTTTTTTATTTTTAATATTTTTTTTTATTTAAGTTATATGGAACATTTGAGAGGTTAAGTTGAGGATCAATTTGTATTCAAGTTATATGGAACACTAAGTTATATGAAACACTTGAGAGGTTAAGTTGAGGATTAATTTATTTTAGATTTATAAGAAATATTGTGTTTAATATTGAGATTATAATATGGACATGTTGTTTGTATTATTTCTTTAGAATTATTGATTGTTTCTTTGATTCCATGTGATTTACATATATTTTTTGTTGAGCTATTAAATATTACTTTATGAATTTTTTTTCTATTAAATGTACATAACAATGGTGTTTTATGCTTGATGCACTTTTATTTCAATTTTTCATAGGCCCAATACAAGATAGCAATCACATAAACTTGAAATTAAAATGTTTATAGAACACAATAATAGATCAATAGAAGAAAAACCAAATATAGATAAGATTTACAATTCCTTATGTCCAACAAAGATATAAGATATTGTTGTGTTACGACGGTCAAAAGGATGCTTCAACCAGCAAAGTCTTTCTTGGTCAACCAACTCTTTCATGTTTCACACCCACAGCCCTCAAAGACAGCTCATCACAAATCAACGAAAGTCAAACCAGGAACAATGCAAAAAAGTCAACGCAGGCAACTTCTCAAATCGGAATAGTGTCCAGTTGTACGACCTCCTAAAATCAGAAATTTTGCAAAAGATTGAGGTCAAACGACCAAGGGTTGACCACAGTCAACACTAGTCAATGCTATAGCAGAAGGTCAACACTGGTCAATGTTGTAGTAGAAAAACGCTAAACAGATTAGCACAAGAAATAACAACACAGCAGCTTCACTCCACACGTGTGAGAATAAAAAGGCCTCCAAAGGCTATCGAACCAATCAGATCACAAAGAGAGAATGTGATGAGATGATGAGAAAATCACCTCCAAGTCTCTCCAATTTATATCCATCAAGGAGGGTGTGTGACACATCTCTTAGGCATGTGGGATAAATTTGGTCGACCTTGCACATGTGGAAAATAAATTCAAAATCAATGTTCTACTCATCCGATCAAGATGATATTTAAATCAATCTTCCACCTCTCTGAAAGAGGAATCCAACAAAAATATGACCATCGTCATATGAGCAGTGAAACATGGAGTTTGGACCTAGTTGCCCAAAATTAACACTCCCTCTCAACTAGGGAGAACTCCATCTATCCACAAGTGCCATCCATCATGTACCAAACCAAACATCATGTGTCATCCCGCTGTAACTTGCTTTGCTGACTCTTTATTTTAGAACAAAAGGTGAGTCACAAATACATCACACACAGTTGCCCCAAAGTTAGCTTAGAGGTAAAAAACTCTCTCGGACTCAAATAGTCTCCTACTAACCCAAGTTAATTTACTGACCCAAATTCAGTTTAGAGGATAAAACCTCATCATACTTGATCCCAGAACAAGGTGTTGGACACGTGCCATCCTAGACATAGAGAGTACAAAAATATATGATGCGTCCATCGGTCTTGCTATGGTCTCTATCCACATTTCCCACCTCATTGGCCAAATGAGAGGTACTTCCCATGAGTCTGAAACTCCATGGGTGGGATGCGTGCGGGGCACAGTTCAGAGAGAGGTGAACCAACTCAATATCATAATGGTGGGACAAAATCACAATAAGGTTCGACAAGCCTAGCCCCGTGTGTGTTTATAGCTCCAAGAAGTTATCCCCAAGCCCCCTAGAGCTCCCAGAGCTCATAGTCCAACTAAAGGAGGACCCTCAGAATAGGGTCTTTCCACGATTCCAAGCTTCTCACGGAAGGTGAGGAATCTCACCTTCCCCAGGGGCTTTGTGAGAATATTTGCGACCTGCTCATCAGTTCCTATATGATTGAGCCTTATGGCGCCTCGCTGTACCATATTTCGAATAAAGTCGTACTTGATATCAATAAGCTTGGATCGATCGTGGAACACGAGATTCTCAGAAAGACGAATCCCACTCTGGTTATCACAAAGTATAACGGTGGTATCTAGCACATGCCCTAACAGCTCACTGAAGACCTTTTGCAACCAAACAACTTCACAACATGTCATTCTCACTGCAATGTATTCGGCCTTAGCGGTGCTCAAAGCCACTGACTTCTGCTTCCTGCTCATCCAAAATACTGAAGCAAAACCCAAGGTGAAGCAACATCCAGATGTGCTCTTGTGATCCACCACACTGCCAACCCAATCAGCATGAGTATATCCATGGAGTCTCAAACTCCCGACAGTGTATCTCAGCCCATGGTTCAGTGTGCCCCAAAGGTATCTCAACATATTCTTGGCACCAATCCAGTGAATGTGATGAGGATCAACCATATATTGACTCAAGGTGCTCACTGCAAAACATACATCTGGACAGGAGTTCACTAAGAACATCAGGGCCCCCACGAGTTGTCGATACTCGGTAGGATTATCTGTCACGGGTCTAGCAGCGTTTCCACTCAACTTCTTAAAGTTGAGTTCCATCGGTGTCGACACAAACTTACATTCCACCATACCAAATCTCTCGAGCAGCTTCACTACATATTTTCCTTGAGAAACGAAAATCTCACGTGGCCTCTGCCAGACCTCCAAGCCTAGGAAGTATTGCATGAGTCCTAGGTCTTTCATCTCAAACTCGAAAGCTAGATCCCTCTTACACTGATGAATGAGATGGTTAGCACATGTCGGGAAGAGATTGTCCACATAGAGAACCAAAATGAGAAGCCTTTCTCTATCAACCTTAAAATAAAGGTTCGGATCAACATTACTTCGAGTGAAGCCCAGCTTCGTCAAGTAGCTACCTATCATCTCATACCAAGGCCTGGGGGCTTGCTTCAACCCATAAAGGGCTTTCTTCAATCTAC
Source organism: Pinus albicaulis (assembly GCA_034641835.2). Classification (NCBI taxonomy): domain Eukaryota; kingdom Viridiplantae; phylum Streptophyta; class Pinopsida; order Pinales; family Pinaceae; genus Pinus; species Pinus albicaulis. The sequence goes on along the minus strand of CM076578.1, from coordinate 1,775,740,743 downwards.
ATACATGGGTGTCTCTATCTCGAACTTCAAACCCCAAAGGTTGCTCCGCATACACCTCTTCCTTTATAGATCCATGCAGAAAAGAGGTCTTCATATCCATCTGATGTAAACTCCATCCTTGCATAGAAGCAAGGGCAATAGTAGATCATATGGTGGTATAGCGGGCCACAGGTGAAAATTTATCATCATAATATATGCCTTTTTTTTTAGAGAACCCTCGGGCAATGAATCTTGCCTTGTACTGTTCAACACTTCCATCAGATCCATGCTTGATCTTATAGAGCCATTTCGAGGTGACAACAGGTTTTTCCTTTGGTCTCGGGACCACTTCAAAGACATTATTCTTTATAATGGACTCATATTCTTCGTGCATAGCATCCTTCCAAACTTGATGCTTTACAACTTTTTCAAATGTTCCAGGCTCATATTGTACTATCGTACTCATGGTTGCTAGATACCCTTGGTATCTCTTCGGCTTCTTGCTTTCACAAAATGTCCCCCTTGGGGAAATATGTCTCTCGGCATCTTCAAGATTATCCCTAAGCCATGAGGGTCTTCTCTTATTTGAAGGAGGTGGATAAATGGGATCCATAGGCTCTTCAACATCGGGCATCAGGTCATCCTTCGGCTCTTCCAGCTTCCCTGCTTCTTCATCTTCTTTTTCTTCCATGGAGCTAGGAATATTTCTTACTTTCTTGAGGGAAACATCTTCATCAAAGGTGACATCGTGGTATATCTCCACTTCTCTTTCACCAGGCACATAGATTCTATATCCCTTCAAAGTTTCACTATAGCCCACAAACATTCCCTTCTTTCTAGAGGCATCCAGCTTGCTTCTCTTTTCTTTTGGCACATGAAACTAAACATGACAACCAAAAACTCTAAAATGAGAAACATCATGTTTCTTACCAGAGAAAAATTCTTCGGGAGTTTTGGATTCCACAGTGGAATGCGTACATCTATATTTAACATACACAATGATGTTCACAACTTCTCCCCATAGAAACTTCGAAAGACCTTGGTCACATAGCATGGTACGTGTAGCTTCCACAATGGTCTTGTTCTTTCTTTCAGCAACACTATTTTTCTCAGGAGTGTACGCAGTTGTGGTCTCCCTCTTAATGCCAGCTTCTTTAAAAAATTCATTAAACTCATTTGACTCATACTCAGTCCCATTGGCGGTCCTCAAAACTTTGATTTTCTTCTCGGGTTGTTGTTGTCATCATCCCAGGGAGAGTCCCTTCTAATAGGGCACTCTCTTGCATAGTGACCAGTCTTGTTACAAGTGTAACATCTTCCCTTCCTTCCTTTGGGCCCCGCTCTACCATGGTTTTTATTTCTCGAGCCACCATGGTTCTTCTTCTTTGTATGAGCGACGAAGGCAGTAGGGTCACTTTCATTACCATTAGATGCATACTCCATCATTCTTGTTTCCTCTTGAGTGCATCTCGTCAATATTTCATCAAAATCGAGAATCACATTATTATTGAGAATAGTGGTATTTAATACATGCCAATCACAGGGGAGACCTCCAAGTGCAAGAAGAACCATCTCTTAATCAGATATTACTTCCCCAATAGCTAGGAGGTTATACATGATTTCAGTGAGCCTCATAAAATAGGATTGAATATATTCATCCTTACCCTTCTTGATATTCTTCAATTGATTCTTGAAGAAGGGGATTTCAAAAGCATTGCTAACCCTGAGCATGTTCTCCAGCTTATCATACATCTTCTTAGATGTCTTCAGCTCAGAAATTTAAGCAACCAAGTGCTTATGAATAGAATCTCGGATAATAATATTTTCTTTGATTTCCCCTTTTATATACTTTTTCTTCATGGTTGTAGCTACATTTGATGGAGGCTTTTGAATATTCCCATGTACATAGTCCATGACATCTTTATCTTCTAGCACCAAATCCAATGACATCTTCCTTGCATGATAATCAGACTTATCAGTCAATTTATCATCAACCTTGAAACCCTTGTAGGTTGAGGAGGCCATTTGGCCTTGGTAGGATTTATTCCTTCAGAGATAGCTTGTAATACCAACTTGTACTCTTGGACTTTGTCTTCACCTCACCTCTGATACCATGTTAAATTTAGATAACAATGGTGCTCTATGCTTGATGCACTTTTACTTCAATCTTTCATAGGCCCAATACAAGATAGAAATCACATAAAATTGAAAGTAAAATGTTGATAGAACACAATAATAGATCAATAGAAGACAAGCGAAATCTAGATCAGATTTACATTTCCTTATGTCCAGCAAAGATATGAGATATTGTTATGTTACTACGGTCAGCAGGATCCTTCAACTAGAAAAGTATTTCTTGGTCAACCAGCACTTTCATGTGTCACATCCACAACCCTCAATGACAACTCATCACAAGTCAATGCAAGTCAAACCAAGGACAACATAGAAAATTCAACTGAGGCAGCTTCAGAAAAGTCAACGTAGCAAACTAGGGCTTCGGTCAAACAACCCAGAATTCCTTGATTTTAGTGCCCAGCTGTACGGCCTCCTAAAATTAGAATTTCTGCACAATATTGAGGTCAAAAAACTAAGGGTTGACCACGGTCAATGTCGATCAATGCCGTAGCATAAAAACCCTAAACAGATCAGCGCATAAAACAGCATCAAGCCCTAAATAGATCAACGCAAAAAGCAATAGCTTTGCTCCACACGTGTGAGAAGAAAAAGGCCTCCAAAGGCTATCGAACCAATCAGATCACAAAGAGAGAATGTGATGAGATGATGATAAAATAAACTCCAAGTCTCTCCAATTTACATACATCAATGAGGGTGTGTGACACATCTCTTAGGCATGTGGGATAAATCTAGACGACCTTGCACATGTGGAAAATAAATTCAAAATCAACGTTCTGCTCATCCAATCAAGATGATCTTTAGATCAATCTTGCACATCTCCGAAAGAGCAATCCAACAAAAATATGACCATTGTCATATGAGCAGTGCAACATGGATTTTGGACCTAGTTTCCCGAAATTAACACTTTCTCTATCAAATAGTTGATATATTCAAGTTGAGTCTAAGATTGTTTGTTATATTTTTATAGCGTTCCTTCAGTTTATTGATATCTAACAAGGTTGAGAACAACCCTTTTGATTAAACTCACTATCTACCAAGGACAACATGAACATTGGTTTCCTTTGGAATATTTAATGATACTCTCAAGAATTAAGACTTGGAAATATATGTCTCTAATAATTAAGATATCTATCATAATATAGAGATTTAAGATTGTGCAAGGCTATATTATTTCATAACCTATGGAGATGAAGCCAAATAGATCATTTTTATTGAAAGTACTATTTCCATTTGGTGAATTCCCAAAAAGTCATGTTAACACCAAAAAAAAATCTCAAACATACTTTGTCTCGTTTCTTTTCCATTTAGTGTTGCCTCGGGTCCTTACTATTAACCTAGAGAAATTTAAATACCTTCCAAAATCTCATGCTTTCTATAAATTAAAATGATCTCATTAAGATGGAATGTTGACTTTTAAATTTTAATATATATATATATATTATATATATATATATATATATATATATATATATATATATATATATATATATATATAATTTTAAATTATTGGTATTGAATACATGCCAATCACAGGGGAGACCTCCAAGTGCAAGAAGAAGCATCTCTTAATCAGATATTGCTTCCCCAATAGCTAGGAGGTTATACATGATTTCAGTGAGCCTCATAAAATAGGATTGAATATATTCATCCGTACCCTTCTTGATATTCTTCAATTGATTCTTGAAGAAGGGGATTTCATTAGCATTGCTAGCCCTGAGCATGCTCTCCAGCTTATCATACATCTTCTTAGATGTCTTCAGCTCAGAAATTTAAGCAACCAAGTGCTTATGAATAGAATCTTGGATAATAATCTTTGCTTTGATTTCCCCTTTTATATACTTTTTCTTCATGGTTGTAGCTGCATTTGATGGAGGCTTTTGAATATTCCCATGTACATAGTCCATGACATCTTTATCTTCTACCGCCAAATCCAATGACATCTTCCTTGCATGATAATCAGACTTATCAGTCAATTTATCATCAACCTTGAAACCCTTGTAGGTTGAGGAGGCCATTTGGCCTTGGTAGGATTTATTCCTTCAGAGATAGCTTGTAATACCAACTTGTACTCTTGGACTTTGTCTTCACCTCACCTCTGATACCATGTTAAATTTAGATAACAATGGTGCTCTATGCTTGATGCACTTTTACTTCAATCTTTCATAGGCCCAATACAAGATAGAAATCACATAAAATTGAAAGTAAAATGTTGATAGAACACAATAATAAATCAATAGAAGACAATCGAAATGTAGATCAGATTTACATTTCCTTATGTCCAGCAAAGATATGAGATATTGTTGTGTTACTGCGGTCAGCAGGATCCTTCAACTAGCAAAGTATTTCTTGGTCAACCAGCACTTTCATGTGTCACATCCACAACCCTCAATGACAGCTCATCACAAGTCAATGCAAGTCAAACCAGGGACAACGTAGAAAATTCAACTGAGGCAACTTCAGAAAAGTCAACGTAGCAAACTAGGGCTTCGGTCAAACAACCCAGAATTCCTTGATTTTAGTGCCCAGCTGTACGGCCTCCTAAAATCAAATTTTCTGCACAATATTGAGTTCAAACAACTAAGGGTTGACCACGGTCAATGTGCTCAAACAACTAAGGGTTGACCACGGTCAATGTCGATCAATGCCGCAGCATAAAAACCCTAAACAGATCCGCGCAGAAAATAGCAGCAAGCCCTAAATAGATCAACGCAAAAAGAAATAGCTTTGCTCCACATGTGTGAGAAGAAAAAGGCCTCCAAAGGCTATTGAACCAATCAGATCACAAAGAGAGAATGTGATGAGATGATGATAAAATAAACTCCAAGTCTCTCCAATTTATATCCATCAATGAGGGTGTGTGACACATCTCTTAGGCATGTGGGATAAATCTGGACGACCTTGCACATGTGGAAAATAAATTCAAAATCAACGTTCTACTCATCCAATCAAGATGATATTTAGATCAATCTTGCACATCTCCGAAAGAGCAATCCAACAAAAATATGACCATTGTCATATGAGCAGTGCAACATGGATTTTGGACCTAGTTTCCCGAAATTAACACTTTCTCTATCAAATAGTTGATATATTCAAGTTGAGTCTAAGATTGTTTGTTATATTTTTATAGCGTTCCTTCAGTTTATTGATATCTAACAAGGTTGAGAACAACCCTTTTGATTAAACTCACTATCTACCAAGGACAACATGAACATTGGTTTCCTTTGGAATATTTAATGATACTCTCAAGAATTAAGACTTGGAAATATATGTCTCTAATAATTAAGATATCTATCATAATGTAGAGATTTAATATTGTGCAAGGCTATATTATTTCATAACCTATGGAGATGAAGCCAAATAGATCATTTTTATTGAAATTACTATTTCCATTTGGTGAATTCCCAAAAAGTCATGTTAACACCAAAAAAAAATCTCAAACATACTTTTTCTCGTTTCTTTTCCATTTAATGTTGCCTCGGGTCCTTACTATTAACCTAGAGAAATTTAAATACCTTCCAAAATCTCATGCTTTCTATAAATTAAAATGATCTCATTAAGATGGAATGTTGACTTTTAAATTTATATATATATATATATATAATTTTAAATTATTAATTTTATTTAATTTTATCAAAGGATTTTAGTGTGAGTAGTTTTGTGAGAAATTCATTTCCTTGTCTACATTGGTTCAAGTCTCCAAAGACATTTTGTAATTGGCATGTTTGTAGCATTTATTAAATAATTACATTTGTTCTAATAGTGGTATCCCATCTTTCAAAATGGTACTCCAAAAATTCTAAAATTTCATGTGAATATAAGTTATGATTTTTTAGGCAAGTGGTATTAATAAGCTATGGTATTGACCATAGTATTGTAACAAGGCCACGATAAAGTGGATTGAATCTCCATGGTTAAGAATCTCTCTCTAACTCATAATTTAATTCTTTTTATAATTAATAATATAATAATAATTTTAAAATAAATTTATTATATAGTTAATTTTTATATTGTTTTTAAATTTTGATAATGTGAAACGTATCATGATATACGTGTTTTGATGATTATAGATGTTTACCATGCATTTAATTTATATATATAGTAATTATATAAATATTTAGTTTACATCTAAACACATGAAACACTCAATTTGTAGCCACATTCACATATCCATGCAATTATGTGGCATCCATGAATTTTCTAATGGGTTTTACAATCTCTTACTTCTCAAGCTAACTCATCCACACTTGATTGATTAATCAAACACTAAAAGGAGTTAAATATCTTGGCTTGTAAATCTTTTTCCAATTTTTTCATTCTAAAAAGTTGTTTGCATATATTGATATTTGATCCCTCTAGGCTCCTTGGTAGATTTGTGGTTAAGAGACCTATACTAGTTTAATCGAATTGATTAATTAAAAAAATTTCCTATAAACATAAGTTATTATTTCTTTTGCATGTAGTATTAATAAGTTATGATATTGACCATACTATTGAAACAAATCCATAATAAAGTGGGTTGAATCTCCATGATTAAGAATATTGTTACATACTTTTTAAAATATATAATTTTGTGGCTAAAATGAGGTGGATAAACATTGGCCATTAATATTTTACTTAGTTTTAAATGAGAGAAGTTATTTTCTTTTGATTTTCTAATTTAATTAGGAAATAAAATAGAAATTGGTTTCTCCCTGCGGGGAGATTGAGCCAAGTAGGATAAGAGCTTAGAAATAGGGTAGCATTTGTTTGTTGGAGTGGTTCAACGGAAATCTACTTTAGGTGAGAAGGACCGCTTCAGATAGATATATATGTGTATGAGATAAATGTGAGAGAGAGAGCAGAGTGTGAGGGAAAAGTGTGATAGTGTGAAATAGGTGTACGAGAGGCGAGAGCAGAGAGAGCATAAAAAATTGTAATAACCAGCCGATCAAGGGCTTGGCTCTATAAATTCCTTTATTATTAATTTTCAAGTTTTTTGTATTGATAGGGCTCTTTGTTCAAACTATTTGTTTAAAATCTATTAAATCGCATATACATTAAGTTATACATCAAAAATACAATCGGATTATAGGTGCGACAAGGTGTAGATCTGAACCCGATCAATGGGAGAGATCTTGGCACAGTGTAAATCTAGCACACATCGTACAGAATCAGTTTTAAAGTAAAGAGTCGCGAGTTAAATTGTTTGACTTACAGGCGAAGTGAAGAGTTGGAGGGACAACGTAGATCGTTGGATCCAGGACTGAACCAACGGTAGAGTTTGTAGCGTCGGGGAGCAACTTCACAATTCACAAAGCTTAGAAGATAAGCGTTAAGACATCGCAAAGTAAACAAATTTGTTTGCGATGCGAAAAGGGGAGGACACATGTTAGCACAGTGCAATTTCGTACTTTGCAAGGATTAAAGTTTAAGGGTAAAAGTTAATCGAAAACTATGTGATTTGCGATCATCGGTGATTAGTCAGGCTTATCGTGGGACCCTTCGGTAAGGAATTCCACACATATGAATTGTTCTGGGTTATATGTGTTGTTTAAGTTTTTTTGTTGATCACACCATATGTATGTATGTTTAACGAGCTTCAAAGTTTAAAACAAATCCGCTAAGAGTAATAAGGCTGGGTAGAGTGTAATTGCTAAATTTTCCACGCATACTCTGATATTTCTGCAGCTAGTCTCCATCATTAGGTATAAGAGGGGACTTGAGTCTGTTCTTGAAAGATTGGAGAAAAGATGTCACCGAGGAGAGGAGCTGGCATAGGTCATAGAAGACCAGAAGCTAATGCAATTTTGCTGAATGAAATTCAACATCTTCATACAAGGATGGAGATAGTAGAGGTTTCTCAGAGGATATCACCTGAAGAAGGAGATGTTAGCACAGTAGAGGAAACTTCTGAGGAATAAGAATAAGCAAAAGATGACGCGACTAAAATGCTAAAAATGTTTATTAAGGCAACTGGAAGACCAAAGGTGGATATACCTTTGTATGAGGGAAACATCAATATGGAGGAGTTAATGGACTGGATCAGCTCATTAGACAAGTACTTTGAATTTGAAGAAGTTGAAGACAAAAGGAAAGTGAAGTTTGCAACTACCAGACTAAAGGGTCATGCAGCTATCTAGTGGGAGGAGTTACAAGTATCCAGATAGAGAAAAGGAAAGCCTAAAATCAAGCGATGGGACAAAATGGTAAGAAAATTAAAAAGTAAGTTCCTTCCCAAGGATTATCAATTAAATATTTTTAAGCAATTACAACATTTGAAACAAAAAATAATAACAGTGAAATAATCTACAGAGGAATTATATAAACTGAATATAACAGCTGGACATGTAGAGGATGATGTTGAGAAAGTAGCCAGGTATATAAATGGCTTGAGGTATGATATACATGATGAGTTCAGTCTATTAATTCTGAAGACAATTGAGGATGCTTACCAAGTAGCCTTCAAAGTAGAAGAGAAGATACAAAGAAAGCAAAGTCAGAGGAATCGAGGAAAGAGTTCAGCAAGAGGAAGAGGAACATTCAAACCCAGATTTCAACATTCCCAGAATGAAGCAAGAGGATCGAGTAGAAGATCACCACAGAGAGGAGACTCTGGTCAAGGAAGGTTTGTGCCCAGAGGTAGAGGTCGAGGAAGAGATATTTGGTGCTTTACATGTGGTGAGTGGGGACATGGGTCATGGGACAATCCTCGCAATAAGTAAAAAACCCAGAGAAATGTGAATGTTGCTTAAACAAAGGAATAAATTCCTCATATTGCAGGTAAAGAGGAACCACCTGAAGCAGGAGAATCCTTGTTATCTATTCAGGATTATATGTAAGTCTAAAGGTAAATGGTGCAAAGTGGTAATTGACAGTGAAAGCACTGATAACCTTGTTTCTACAAAGATGGTGAACAAGTTGGGATTGGTAAAAACAGTACACCCTACTCCTTATAAGGTATCATGGCTACAAAAAGGACATCAGATTATTGTGACAAAACAATGTAAGGTAGAGATCCAGATTGGTACTTACAAGGATGTTATATTATGTGATGTGATGTTAATGGATGTATGTCACATATTGCTGGGAAGACCTTGGCAGTTTGATCGGAAATCCATACATGATGGTAGAAGAAGCAGTTATACTCTAGAAAAAGATGGAAACAAACACACACTGCTTCCATTGAAGGATGCAGCTGATAAAGAAACACTTGCAAATAGTGTTACATTGATGAGTGGGAAATAATTGTTGCAAGAAGTCAAGAAGGATGAGGAGATGCATTTTATTGTTATAGGAAGACGCAAGGTAATTATAACTTCCACAAATTTCAAAGATTTATCTGAAGAAATCTGAAATATGTTGAATGATTTTGCTGATATTATTGTGGATGAGTTTCCAAATGCATTACCACCAATCAGAAGTATTTGTCATCACATTGATCTAATACTTGGAGCAAGTTTACCGAATAAAGCAGCATAGAGGTTAACTCCTCAAGAAAATGCAGAAGTTGGAAGACAAGTGCAGGAATTGATGGATAATGGTTTGATAAGAGAGAGCCTTAGTCCATGTGTTGTAGCAACAATATCCAATCCAAAGAAAGGAGGTGAATGGCGCATGTGCACAGATTCCAGAGCCATAAATAAAATCACCATCAAGTATCGTTTTCCTTTACCGCAAATGGATGATTTAATGGATTTCTTGAGTGCATCAAAATATTTTACTAAGATAGACTTGAAGAGTGGTTATCATCATATAAGGATTAGAGAAGGGAATGAGTGGAAGAGCCTTCAAAACAAACAATGGTTTGTATGAATGGTTAGTAATGCCTTTTGGGCTCACTAATGCACCCAACACATTCATGAGATTAATGAATGAAGTCTTGAGGAATATGCAGGCAAGTTTGTAATTGTTTATCTTGAAGATATTCTAATTTTCAATCGAAATAAAGAAGAGCATTTGTAGCACTTTAAATTGGTTATAAAAACTTTGCAGAAAGAGAATTTGCTAATAAATTTGAAGAAATTCAGTTTTATGAAGGAAGAACTAGTCTATTTGGGATTTTTGTTTCTAAAGAAAGCTTGAAAATGGATCCGGGAAAAGTCTAAGCAATTTTGAATTGGCCAACTCCAAGAAACATATTTGAGGTAAGAAGCTTTCACGGTCTTGCAAGTTTCTATAGAAAATTTATCAGAAGCTTTAGTCATATTTGTGCACCCATTATTGAAACAATCAAGGAAAATAATTAGCCATTCAAGTGGACAGAAGCAGCAGAACGAAAATTTAGATTGTTGAAGAAGAAAATTACAGAAAAACCAGTTTTAGCTTTACCAGATTTTGAAAAAGTTTTCCAAGTTGAAACTGATGCTAGTGGAGTTGCAATTGGAGCAGTTTTAAGTCAAGAATGGAGGCCAATAGCATACTTCAGTAAGAAATTGAATGAAGCAAAGAAGAAATACTCATCTTATGACAAAGATTGTTATGTTGTTGTGCAAGCCTTGAAAAAATGGAGACATTATTTGTTACCAAAAGAGTTTGTATTATATTTTGATAACCATGCGTTACAGTTTATAAAAAACCAACCAATATTGAACCAGAAACATGCCAAATGGGTTAGAATTTTTGCAGAGTTTTAAATACTTTTGTGATTAAGCATACAAGCGGTAAGTTGAATAAAGTTGTTGATGCTTTAAGTAGAGTAAATTTAATCATGCAAGAATTACAAGTTGGTGTTGTAGGATTTGAAGAATGGTTGGCATGTATAAAGAAGATGCAAGATTTAAGGAAATTTACGCAGTTGTGCAAAACCCAACAGTTCATAATAGAATTCAGTGGTTGGATTATCTTATCCAAGGAGGTTTGCTATTCAAAATTCCCAAATGTTCTATGAGGGAAAACATAATTAAGGAGAAACACAGTGGAGGCTTATCTGGACACTTTGGACAAGACAAGACATTTTCTCTGGTAAATGTTTTTTACTACTGGCCAAAAATGCAAACTGATGTTAAGAGATTTGTTGAAAAATGCAGGATTTGTCAGCATGCTAAGGGGAGAAGTCAGAATACAGGATTGTATCAGCCATTACCAATACGAAACTAACCATGGGATGCAGTTAGTATGGATTTGATGTAGAAAATACAGGATGATGTCAAAGATAGATTGCAGGAAAGCAGTGGAAAATAGAAACAGAGAGTTGATATTAAGAGGAAAGAAAAAGAATTCCAAGTAGGTGATCTAGTCATGGTGTACCTGAGAAAAGAAAGGTTTCCTGTTAGGACTTACAACAAATTAAAAATGAATAAGATAGGACCATGTATAAATTTTCTTCAAATGCATATGAGATTGAATTGCCAGTAGGAATTGGAATATCGCATATATTTGATGTTGAAAATTTGTACCTATACAAAGGAACATAGGGAGAGCTACAAGAAGACTCTACAAAAGAGGAAGACCAGACTTTGAATTGGAAGGAACAAATGCCAAAGACAAAAAAGAAAGAAGTGGAGGCCATTTTGGAGAAAAGAGCAGCAAAGGAGACCAAAGGACAAACTTACTATCAGTATCTAGTCAAATGGAAAGGACACCCTATGAAAGATGCCAATTGGATGACAGCAGCAAAGCTACAGAATTTTACTACATATCATGAAGCATTGATGGATCAATATTTTCTTCCCAGGGAGTCTGACGCAGGAGCATCCGGACTTAGCCAGCAATGTGATTGTATGTTCACATGTTGTGGCTAACATGAGGTGGATAAACATTGGCCATTAATGTTTTACTTAGTTTTAAATGAGAGAAGTTATTTTGTTTTGGTTTTCTAATTTAATTAGGAAATAAAATAGAAATTGGTTTCTCCCTGCAAGGAGATTGAGCCAAGTAGGATGAGAGCTTAGAAATATGGTAACATTTTTTTTTTGGAGTGGTTCAACGGAAATCTACTTTAGGCGAGAAGGACCGCTTCAGATAGATATATATGTGTATGAGATAAGTGTGAGAGAGAGCAGAGTGTGAGGAAAAAGTGTGAGAGTGTGAAATAGGTGTGCAAAAGGTGAGAGCAGAGAGAGCATAAACAACTTTAATAACCAGCCGATCAAAGGCTTGGCTCTGTAAATTTCGTTATTATTAATTTTAAAGTGTTTTGTACTAATTGGGCTCTCTGTTTAAACTATTTGTTTAAACTCTGTTGAATCGCATATACATTAAGCTATACAGCAAAAAGACAATCAGATTGCAAGCACGACAAGGCGTAGATCTGAACCCGATCAACGGGAGAGATCTTGGCTCAATGTAAATCTAGCACACATCGCACAGAATCAGGTTTAAGGTAAAGAGTCACGAGTTAAATTGTTTGCCCTGCGGGTGAAGTGAAGAGTTGGAGGGACAATCTGGATCGTTGGATCCAAGGACTGAACCAACGGTAGAGATCATAGCGCTGGGAAGAAACTTCACAATTGGCAAAGCTTAGAAGATAAGCGTTAAGGCATCGCAAAGTAAAAAAAAAAAATTACGATGTGAAAAGGGGAGAACATGTGTTGGTGCAACGCAATTTTCTCACTTTGCAAGGATTAAAGTTTAAGGGTTAAAGTTAATCGAAAATTGTGTGATTTGCGATCGTTGGTGATTGGTCAGGCTTATTGTGGGACCCTTTGGTAAGGAATTTCGCACATATGAATTGTTTTGGGTTATATGTGTTGTTTAAGTTTTGTTGTTGATCGCGCCATATGTATGTATGTTTAATGAGCTTCAAATTTTAAAACAAATCCGCCGAGAGTAATAAGGTTGAATAGAGTGTAAACTCTAGAGTTTTAGTGCATACTCTGATATTTTTGCAGCTAGTTTGCATTAGTTTAATTCATAAATTAATTCTTTTTATAGTTATTGATAATAAAAATAATTTAAAATCCCAAGAGGTAGTTGGATTGGTAATTGAAGTAACATGATTTGTGATTAAATTGTGAAATTATTTTTTATAATATTTTGTAATTTCAGTAATATAAAATATATGATGATATAGACATTTTGATACCTACAAATATTTATATAAATATATAATTTACATCTAAACACTTAAAAAAACATCTATTATAAAATGAAAAATATTTATTATTATGAAAAGAAAAACAACTTTGCATGAAAATCATTATAACAAAAATCAATTTATGACATTTATAAAAAAAACCATTCAAAATTAAACCATATCTATATCATTCATAAAACTAAGAGTACTTTCTTAATATGAAAAATAGATTGTTTACATTTTCCATATAAATTATTTATATTATCCCAAATGTAAAATAATTCATTTATATATTTTATTTCAAAAAAAAATTAAATAAATAATAAATAACTATGTCTAACATAACCACAAAAAAATTATCTTATTCTGAAAGATGAACATGGATCCACCATATTCAAAAATAATTCTCATAACAACACAATCATAGCCCAAATCAAGAGATAACCTTTAGAAATTACAAAACATATCCTTGAAATAAAATTTGTAAACAATTTTTTTTTCCAATTTAAATATACTAATTACGGTATAATTAAAAAAAATAACAATATAAAATATTATTAAATACTTGGAATTAATGTAATTGATATAAAAGTGAAATATTCAATTGAAAACTTTTGTAATTTATAATGTAGATAAAAAAGTATTTCCAATTATAAAAATGCAAAATAGAAAAAAATACAAACAAATACAAACAGCCAAATACAAAATCTAACGAAGTTGAAGTTGTCTTTAGTGGGACTTTTTGGAGTTTCAGTGCCGGAATCCGGTGAAAAAATCTGAGGTAAAATCTTGATTTTTGTTATTTAAACTGGTTTTTGACTTTATATATGGATTCAACATCCTCAAAAACCCTTAGAGCACTTCGATTGTGAAAGGTTAGCAATCAAACTTATATTTTCAATAAATTCCTACCAGATTTTAGAGAAATTACACCCAAAAAAACCACCGTAAAAACCTTAAAAAAAATCACACTATAGACTACTCGAAATGCAGCTTTGGCCGTTCATAATTTATCACAAAGATCGCCGTAATAATAAAGGAATCCCTTTGTGAACCACAAGACTCTCGATGCATATTTGTTTCATATATAATTCCAGCCTTTGCAGTGTTATGAAACCGGAGTATATTGAGTAGAATTAGCAGGGAAACAGAGGCGGAGGCGGAGGAAATACAGATTGGGCAGGACCACTTCCATTTTCTACGAGAAAGGGCATGGACAAACCCCAAGTCGTGTGTATTTCCAAATGACAATGCATGTACCACATACCTGCCACAAAACAAAGAAAAACAGAGTCAGTAATCAGAGATCTTCACAACTACATAGATATAAACGAGATATATGGGTTGGTACTGAACTGAAACACAAAATTGCATAAATACCTGGATTATCAGCTTTAAAGCGCAAGGCTGCCCACCCTGCTGTTGGGACCCCTGCTGTGTTCCGTAGGGGAGGATCTACAAGATTAAATGAAGCAGGATCTTTATTTGGATCGTAATTTCCAAAGCCTTGCCCCAAAACGTAGACATTGAATCCGTGTATATGAATTGGATGATTCTCAAAGCCCATGATGCTTGTGCCTTGCAGAATCACCTCCACATTTGCGTTGTAAGGAATCACTGCAACCCGAGTGCTGAAGTTGGGATTTATATTCTGCGCTGCCGAGATGGGGGCTGTGTAATTGTATTCATGGGGCGGTCTGCTTGGAAAATCTTTAGAGAAAATTCCACTGATATTGTAGTATGCCGCCTGAAGCAGAGCTGTCTTTGGATGAACGAAGGACTGGTTATTGATGATGCAGAAAATCTGCCTCCAAAGTAGCCTTACAAATGCTGTTTGCAGGACAGTCCTGGAGATTCAGACTACACTAATTGTATACCTAGATTTTTGTCAAAAATTTTGGAACCAATAACTTTTACATCACAAAGTGTATTTTATTTCTATATACTCTATATCTATCAACAAATTTAAAAAAAATATATTATAAAAAAAAAAAAAAAAAAATCTTTGAAACTTTAGTCACTCCTGTTATCTTATATAGATGTGAGGTTTGGGGTTGCAGCATTGAGCAAATCCAAAAGCATTTTATAACGTATAACCTTAAAATTAAAAGCAATACACCCTATCCTATTCTCTTTATAGAAGTGGGTCTTTCCCCTATCGAGAGCCTAGCTATGACTAGGCTTCTGTTGTACAAGCACAAGCTCAATAGCATAGGAGACCATAGACTTCCTAAGCTAGCTTTAAATTTCAGCCAAAATCACCTAAGGCTTAAACGAGGTGGTATAAAGACACCAGGGCCTGGTTAAACCATTGGGAGATCGACGAGAATGTTGCATTGCAAAACATCAATAACATTAAAAAAATTGTTACTTCTAAGTTCAAAGAAAAAATTGTGGTGCGAGAAAAATCTAGTAGCTAAAAGAAAATTAAGGTATTATAAGGAAGTCATCAACCCCACTTTAGAAGATCAAAACTATCTCTCTGTTTTAACTAGCTCAAAGAAGAAAATTAATATAGCCAAGATTAGAACGAACTCTCATGAGCTCTATAGTGAAACAGTTGGTTGGACAGTTCCTAAAACACCATGGATGGAAAGGATCTACCATTTCTGTGAGAATATGAACATTGAGGATGAAAATCACGCACCATGGATGGAAAGGATCTACCATTTCTGTGAGAATATGAACATTGAGGATGAAAATCAC
Organism: Pinus albicaulis; assembly: GCA_034641835.2. NCBI lineage: Eukaryota > Viridiplantae > Streptophyta > Pinopsida > Pinales > Pinaceae > Pinus > Pinus albicaulis. The sequence goes on along the minus strand of CM076578.1, from coordinate 1,775,724,929 downwards.
TTCCTCTTAGAGTGCCCCGCTTACAACCACATTAGAGCTCAATTTCATAATCTTTATTACAATATTGACCTTCCTAGCCTTATAAGATGTCAAAATTATAGTGAGCTCCGGAGGTTTCTCTCCAAACTTTTTGAGCATAGGAATAAAATTTTAAATCAAATTAAATAACTCTTTTCTTTACTTTCCATAGACCAAAGATTGGTCTAAATAGATGTTAACCATCATCATCATCATCATATATAAAATGAACAATAAAAACTTATACTTAAATATATTATCAAATATCTACTCACATTTATTTATAAAATATACATCAAAAAAAATAATATGAAATAGACAAACAAACTTAACATAATAAAACAAACTCAACCAAATATGAATTACTTAGTATGTTATTTGTGAACATGAAATTCTAAATAAATTTAGTTGTTAAATAAATAAACATATTTCTTATCATAATGATATAATTAGTATTTATTTAAATTAAATATAATTTATTTATTTAAATTTTTATAATAATAAAACATTTAATATTGAATTTAATTTTTAAATATATATAAAATGTTGTAAAATAAAATATTTATATTTATAATATAAAAATAAAAAACATAATCATCAAAACTTGATTAAGATATTTTTATGATTTAAAAGATCAATTCAACTTAATGAATAATTATCAAATTTAAATATTAAAAAAATAATAAAAAAATAATTTGAAATTTTTATTTATAATAAAGCAAAAAGGTTAAATATATATTTTATTATTAAGATATTTTTATGATTTAAAAGATTAATTCAACTTAAATGAATAATTATCAAATTTAAATGTTAAAAAATTAATAAAAATTTAATTTGAATTTTTTATTTATAGCAAAGCAAAAAAATGAAATATATATTTTAATATATTCTATTATTATTATTATTATTGATTTTCTCTATAAGAAAATTTGTCTAATATAAAATATTGTCATGAAGTTTTTTTTTTTTTTTAAGTCAACACCGCATTAATAGCATAATTCGACTTTTGCTTCTTTTTATATCAAATATTGAGTATGATTGAGAAAGTGCAGCTCTTACTACCACTTGTGTTGGAGTTTGGACTCAAATAAACTTTGTTTCTATCACGCATCCCCTCGTCAACACCAACCACCAAGTTTTCAGCACCGTCCAAACCTGATGACAAGCTTTGAAGTTATTTGGTTGTTTGCAGCTTGGACATCATGGACTTATTTGGAGCATCCCTGTGCGTGGGTGAGTCTCCTTCCACAAATGTGCCCATGGACTTAAAGTCAGACCATGCCCAGCTAGATCGAAAAAAGCTAAGCCATTCAGATGTCTCTACCAATCTCACTTTCTTCATTAATGTTGATTGTACTCTGGCTTTTATATTACTTATAAATACAAAATTATAATTAATTTTAAATATATATGAGTATGGTTATATAAATTTAATGGCAAATAAAATCTATAAACATTATTATATACTTATGTTATGATATATTTTACTTATTAAAATTAGGAAAATAGTATAATTAACTATATTATAATTATATTTGAAATTATTATTAAGAGTGTTAATTCATTTTAATTCGGGATCTATCAAGGATTAAAAGGGATCAAATTTCTTTTCATTCTAAAAAAGAGTTTTAATCTCCAGAGATTTTATCTCTTTAGATGTTGGTAAAATTTAAGATGGATCTATGGCATTTAATTTCCTATATTTCACATGAATACTATGGGTCAATACATGGGTTCCCTCAAGATGGATTAAGTGTTCACCAGAAACATTAGGTTTCAAACAAAATACATAGGTTTCCAGAAGTTCTCAACAACATTATGTTAATGACTATGGAAATATACACACTTAAGGTAGGGTTATCTTTTTTATTATTATTAAATATAATTATTATTTGTATTATTTTATTTTATTTTTATTTTTATTTTATTTGAGGAAGTAAAAATGTTTACATAACATAACAGCAAATAATATCTATAGACATTAATCCATATAAACATCAAAATACTTAGTTAGGATACATTTCACATTACTCACGCCCCAATTAGCTTGCTACTCTTTCTATTTAACTACGAGGGGTTTCAACAATGCATTATATTAGATATCATTTTTGGGATTCAACTGCTCATGATTTTTTAATATTCCACTTAGTACTCATTGCATCTGGTGGTGCTCACAGGTGTGAAAAAGTAGGATTGAAACTAGTGAAACATGTATAAATTTAGGAAAACATGGAACAATACTCTTCATTATGGAGATTTTCCTCTATCTTACTATAAATAAGCTTTATTATAAAACTTTAACATGGGATCATCTACAAAATAGAGGTATTCAAGGACCATCACATTGTGTAATGTGCAAAATGGAGGAGGAAAATATTGAACATTTATTTAACAAATGTACCTTTCCAAATGATATTTGGAAGCTTAATGAAACATTGTTTGAACAAACAAATAGGGATAATACCAGCATCAATACAACCATCTGTAAATGGCCTAAAGGAGGACATAAGAGTGAAGTTGTTAATTGTACTTGGCGATTATCTATAGGATTCATTCTTTGGGTAATATGGAAATAAAGAAACCATCGAATTTTTCGAGGGGAAGAGAAGCAAATACACCACATATGGAATGTAATAGTGGAAAATATTTGGGAATCCATATTAGTAGAATGCTGGTTGGATGAAAATTAGGCAGGGGAGGCTAGGGAGGTTAGAATCCTAGCTAAATTGAATTTAAAACCTTAAATGTTATCTTTATCATTATGGAAGTTCAGGCCAAATCAGCAAAATATAGTGACCATTTTCCAACCACCTCCACCGGGCTTTTTGAAACTCAACTTTGATGGTGCCTCTAAAGGAAACCCAGGACAGGCAAGGATAGGTGGTATATTCAAAACCTCTCAAGGAAATGTTTCGAGAATATATTCATTTCCAATAGGATTTGCTACAACTAATGAAGTAGGATTAATGGCGGTCAAACAGGGTTTTATTATAGCGACTAAAGAAAACTACCAAAGAATCATAGTAGAAGGGGATTCTGCAATGACAATAGGAATCCTTAAAAAACTCCAAAAAGTAACTCAATGGTAAAAGATCAGTAAAAGTTGGAGAACAGCCAGATTAATTGAAGAAATTGGCCATCTCCTCTGCCAAAATGGATATCTTATTCCTAATCATGTGCACCGAGAAGGTAATGAAGCAGTTGATTATTTAGCTAATTGGGCATGCAAGAATGAAGATCGTCACCTGGATGTAAATCAAAATCATCAGGTTTGGAATGTGGAACTTAACTCATTACAGATTATATTAGAAAAAGACAGATCTCAACCCCGATTGGGGTGCCAAGAGATAATTGATGGCGGTCAGATCAATCCATGTGGTGGATGAAGCCTGCAGGAGGTTTTATAATGCGGGATGGTGGCGGTCCTTGTCATCACGCTCCATCAATGCACATTAACAAGCCAGCAGTGAAGCATGAAGCGATGTCAAGACCAAATTCGATATTTACGCCGGCAGCAGGGGGGGGGGGGTTGTTTTGGTAAAAAGCTTAGTTTCCCGTCAGGTAAAACCAGTGTCGCAGAGCATGGTAGCTTGGTTTGCTCTGCGCATGAGATCTTGCAGGAGGTAGACTGTGGGCAACTTCGGCGTTGGATTTTAACTTGGTATGTAATGGTTATACCGACCTTCTTTTCCCAATCGTTGTTCTGAAAAATAATGATCATGGTTATTCTGTTGCCTTTGATAATTGCATGGTGAATCCCTGTTCTCAAAGTTTTAGAAGAGATGAGGTTGTCTGTATAAAAATCGAGCTGTGTTTTTGTAGCCCTCCGGGTTATACTCATTATCTGTCTTAGTATAATCATTATATGTCTTTGTATATTTCTAGGTATTTTATTTGGGTCGTTAGAAATATTCAGGTGCCGGCTCCCTCTCTGTAAAATTATGGGCTGATGATTTGTCAGAAATGTATGATGCTTTGCATGCATTTAGGTTTCGGTTCTACTTCATTGAAAATATGTAGGATAGGATATGCACTTGGGTTTTTAGCCGGCATAATTCGCAAGTGCCACATATTTTGCAAATGATGAGTCACGGGTCTCCCTGGATGATTTCTGATCAATTGTTTCATACAAAGGGTCTGGATCTCTGTTGTCTCTTTCTCAGTTGGTTTAAGGATAGTACTTGGGGTTTTGTTTATCAATGGTCGTCTTATACCTTTCTCAGTCGGCTTAAGGATAGTACTTGGGGTTTTGTTTATCAATGGTCATATTTTACTGTCTGGTTGTTTTACACCTCCCATTGCCAATTTTTGCTCTGAAAAATGCATCAGTAGGATGAGGTTAACCAAACCCTTGTTCTCGATACTGGTAAACATCTGTCCGGTTTGACTATGGAGATTCCGGGGCATCAAGAGGCAACTAACAGAGTACATTTGGATCAACATACTAATATTTCTCTATACACAGGAATTATATTCAGGTTTTTGGGCGTTCAGTACTTTAGAATCATAATGGTGAAAGCCCAAAATGGTAGAGGAAAAGGCAATCAACGTATCAACTATATATTGGACCAAGTAAAAGAGGGCAGAAAACAAACAAACAAATTCTGGAAAATATTGCTAATGTTTATGAATCTGGGAATTTGGTTCATATACGTAATACAATACATGGTTGGGAAAGACAAACTAATAGTGAAGATGAATACTTGAAGGAACAGGAGGCTAAAATGGCCTTTATTTCAGATCCTGGCAGTACAAGAGGCCGTGTATCATTGTTCGAACAATCTGTTAAAACTTATTGGAAAATGAAATGTGTTCTGGCCAAGGCAATGGCTAACATGGAAGTGAAGGAAGAAAAATTATCAATGCTCTTTGAACTTAATCAAATCAAACAAGACATTCATAATATGGTGAAGGTTCAGATTCGAGTTAATGAAAGAATTGGAAAGATAGAGCGACAACTTCATAGCATGCAGCAAAAGGAATTGTTGGGTTCTACAGCAAAGGACCCAGCCTAGGTGGACTCTTCTTATGGGATTTCTATTTAGACTATAGATGTTTTTGCATGTTTTTGGCGGATCGTAGATATAGCTTATGTTTTAACTGTAAATGTTATGGACATAGTAAAGCGATAAAAGCAGTAACTAGAAGAAAAAGACAATTTCATTTTCTATGTAGTGGCCAACAGACCTGGTTTCCTTCGGGCAGGTTGAGGCTACAACAAACGATATAGTATGTATAGCAACTTGCTTGTTTAAAATATGAAAATAGAAAGGCACTACTAAATTTACGAAAAAAAAAGTACCACGGGCCAATACCATACCTTATCAATATCACATGTTCAAAAAACTGTAAATCACTTCATATGGCACTTGTTTGTATAACCATTTTTTTAATTAATCAATTTAATTAAAAGGGAAAACAAGCATAACTACTTTAGGGATAAATTTCAAACTTGATTTGTGTATATTATAAAGAATATTCTAAAACATTTTTGGAGCTTAAATTCATATTATTCATTTAATAATTATTGGTAATTAAATTAAAGTTTTGAAAATTCTATTCTAAAATAAATCCATCTATCAACCTAGTATAGGGAGATGTTCTTCTATAACTTTACATTTAAAAATAATAAAATAATACTTATATTAACAATCCTAGATCCATTTTATATGGAAATTTATTATGAACTCAAAGGAATCAAATCTCTGAAGGTGTAAACCTCTTTTTTGAGTGTAAAACTTGAGGAAATGCTTGCACCCCTAAAGATTTAAAACAGATCCAAGATTGACAATCCTAGATCCATTTTATATGGAAATTTATTATGAACTCAAAGGAATCAAATCTCTGAAGGTGTAAACCTCTTTTTTGAGTGTAAAACTTGAGGAAATGCTTGCACCCCTAAAGATTTAAAATCTAAAGATTTAAAATGTAGATCCAAGATTGATAGATCTAGCATATATATATATATATATATATATATATATATATATATATATATATATATATATATATATATATATATATATATATATATATATATATATATATCTTATACTTTTAGTATTAAAGGTGCTAGATAAAAATAATAATGATATTGAGAGGTTAGCAACTGAAAGTAAATAAAAATAAAAATCTACTTTTTATAATTCCATATGAAGGAGATATGAAATTTGTCTTATATTTAGACATGTAGTATTTAATAATATATGGGGGAGTTGAGGGAGCACGGAAAGATGGTTAACCCTAGTTGCATTTTCCCTGGTTCGTGCCTCCCTTCGTCGTCCTTCCTGTCGGCGTATCCTCGGTGTGGAATGACTCTCTAGCGTGCAACAACTCTTGGCGTGGGCCCAACTTCTGATTACGGTGTGGTCCTTATTGAATTTGTAACTAGGTTCAGCTTTCATTATGATGTAATTGTAATAATGAAATTGTATATTCTTTATAAATAAAGAAAAATAAATTATGTTTTGTTTTAGGAGTATGGGTTTCATACTCAAGCTTAAGTCAAAAGCATGTTCTTCACACTTTTAGGTCTTCTAGGTCTTTCTAGGATAAATAATAATATTGGTCATGTGTCATAGTCTCATTTGGAACTTATTGTAATGAAGGAAAATATTTATTTTTTCAAGAAAAAACCATGGATAAGCCCAATACCAAGTCGGCCCAAGGAGCAGATCAAGTCAGCCTAAAGGGAGGGAATTCAACCCTAAAGAAAGGTTATATAAAGGAGATAATTTCGACTCATTTGGCACACACATCTCACACAAGTTGAATATACAATAGTGAATAAGAGAGAAAGGAGTTGGAGGACAAAGAACAGGATCAGAAGTTGAAGTTTTCCAAGGATTCTCTTCTCTTGTCTCGCTTGGATTGTAAAGTTGTCAGTTGTAAGAGGTCAAAGTTTTGAAGAATTTGTAGTAGGTCAAAATTGTAGGGCCAATTTTTTTTTTCAAGGGTCGAAGTTGCAGCATTAAAGAAGCAGTATTGAAGTTCTGGAAGCTATCAAAAAGAATATATTGTTGGGGTTGGCTTGGGGCTTGGAGGGTTTATTGGCTTTGGTATTTGGGTCCTGGAAGTCTCTTTGTAAGCATATTTTAAAGAAAAAGAGAAGCATTTTCTGGGTTTTCCCCTTGCAGGGGTTTTCCCTAGCTTGGAACTTATATCTTATATACTTTGTCTTGTTGTGATCTTCATTGTTTTTGTAATTTATTGATGAAAAATGAACCAATAAATTAATAAAAGGCCAACACATACCAGAAGTAATAATCGACATAAGGAAAATAAGTTATAATCTATAAGTCTCCAGATTTTCCAAAATTGTATCAGAGCTAAGGTGAAATAAAACTAAAGATCACATCTTTGTTGGAAATAAGGAAAGGGTTATAAATAATGGTTTTAAGGTTCTTGGAAATATCGCTATATCTATTAAGAATTATCTATTGAGGATATTCTCCAAGCTCACAAAGGAAGTAACTAATGGAAGTTTTTTCTACACTTTATCCGACACATTCAAGGACGCGAATGTATGGGTGATTGACAATGGTGCCTCCAAACATATAACGAGCGAAAGTAGTCAACTCCAAACCCTATATAAGGGTAACTCATGCCATTCAATTGCACTTGAAGACAACAAGAGTTATCCATTGAAAGGCATTGGATCTACATCATTGGAGCTCAATTCAGGTGGAAGCATTCACCTCAACAAAATTTTATATGTTCCAGGTTTGAAGAAAAAACTTACTTTCTATTTCTTGTCTAGAGAGAATTGATTTTGTTGATGGAAATGTTTTGGTTTGGGGTAAGGGATTAAGTATTGATAATGCTTGGGTAATTGGGATTCGTGAGGGGACATTGTATAGACTCTTCACACCTCTATCTAAAGCCCTAGACCACTTGGAATTGAGTCATTTCGAACCATGACATAGAATGTATGGATGCCTTCATTTTAATGTTATGTCATCTCTAAGTCAAATGGTCAATGAAATCCTCGAATTGAAGGAAGAACATTAAGGGGCTTGTAAGGGATGTGCTTTAGGCAAGAACATAAAGAAACCATTTTCAAGTAGTGACACAAAATCTAAGGAAATTTTAGATCACATACACTCATATGTATGAGGACCTATGGAAGTCAAGTCAATGAACCTTCACTGATGATTAAACCTTCATTGATGGAACCAGTATTATGTAACCTTCATTGATGGTTTCTTAATGAAAATTTGGTTATACCTTCTCAAGAATAAGGATGAGGTATTTGAAAAGTTTCTCGATTTCAATAATGAAGTGGAAAACCTAACCAGGAGATATCAAAATGAGGTCCGAAATTGGTGGGGAATACACCTCCAAGGAGTTGATAGTTTTTTGCAAGGAAGAAGGGATTAAGAGGGAGCTCATCGTTCCTTATAATCCTGAACAAAGTGGTGTAGCAGAAAGTAAGAAATGAACTATTGAGGAATTTGTTAGATTTATGCTACATGATTAAGATCTCCCTCAATTCCTATGGGAAGATGCATGCATGACAACTATCTATTTATAGAATCAAAGTCTTCATAGGATTCTCAACAACATGACTCTAGAAGAAGAATTTACAGGAAAGAAGCCAAGTGTGGATCATCTTTGAATATTTGGATGCCATGTGTGTATTCATATACCCAAGGACTTAGATCCTACTAGTTTAAAGGGAACCTTTATGGGATATAGTGCTTCATCAAAATCATTTAGAATCTATATTAAGGATTGTCGAATTGAAGTAAGTAGGGATGTCATCTTTGATGAGAGCATAACTTACAAGAAATCAAGGGATGTTCTGGTTGACTCTGATGAAGAAGAGATACATATCTTTGAGGTTATCTCTAGGGAAAATTATGGCCAAGAGCATACATCTATTCAAGAAAATGTTGAAGGTACTTGTAATCCTATAAAACAAGTGGTCATTCCAGAAAATTCGAAGAGGCATGTTTGGTTGAAAAATACTCTTCAAGAAGCAGAAGTACATACAACATTAGGGACCTCCAGGAAAACTAAAAGACCCAAAATGTATTCAAGATATGTTGCATACATGACAAGGCTTATTGAAGTGGAACCTTCCTCCTATGAATATGAAACTAAACATCAAGGGTGGAGGAATGATATACAAGAAGAATACTAGTCCATAATGAAGAATGATGTCTCAAAGATTTTCCTTAGGCCAAGTGACAAATATATAGTCACCTCAAAATGGATCTACAAGAAAAATAATGTTGCATATGGGAGCATTAAACAATACAAAGTAATGTTTGTAGGAATGGGCTTCTCACAGAAGGAAGGAATTGATTATGAGGAAACCTTTGTTCCCACAACTACGCATAAAATAATAAGATCACTTGTTTCATTGGTTGCTACTATGCGATGGAACATCCATCAAATGGATATCAAGACATCTTTCCTGAATGGGACGATTTATGAGGAGGTTTACATTGAGCAACCTCAAGGATTTAAAATAAATCAGAGGGAGACTCATGTCTAGAGATTGAAGAAGGCTCTATATGGCTTAAATAAAACACCTAGAGCTTAGTATGAAAGAATGGATGCATACCTATTGACACTTGATTTTACCATGTGTACTGCGGATCCTAACCTATATACCAGGGTGGTCTAGGGTGAACCAATTATTATACTCTTATATGTGGATGGCCTACTAGTCACATGTGTAGAGCATCGAATTCGGGAAAGCAATAAGCAATTAATAGTTGAGTTCAATATGAAGGATCTTGTGATCATTAATTATTACTTGGGACTAGTAGTATAGAAAAGGATAGGAGACATATATCTTGTTCAACTTAAGTATGTGATCAAGATACTTCAAAAGTATGGCATGATGGATTGCAAGGCTATGATAAATCATATGGTTATAAATTTGAAGAAGTTAAGGAGTTCAAAATCCATTCTGGTGGATTGTACCTACTACAGACAATTGATTAGGTCCCTGATGTATTTGGTAAACACCAGACTGGACATTTGTTTTGCAGTAAATTTCCTAAGTCAATTTTAGATGGAGGCAAAACATGATCATTGGATTGCAGCCAAGCATATCATAAGATATTTGCGTGGGACTATATATCACTACCTTTGGTACACTGTTAATGAAATATATCTCATGGGATATACATATTTAGATACAGATGAAGAAGCATGACAGGTGGATGCTTCAGCCTAGGATCTTCCATAATAGGATAGTGTTTCTTTGATTAGTGTTGAAGTTGAATATGTTGATGCAAGCAAGGTCTGTCAAGAAGTAATTTGGCTCAGAAAGTTGTTATCAGAATTTTTTGAAGGATTTATTAGCCCTATCTGGATACATTGTGATAATCATAGTTAAATAATATTGACAAAATACCTGGTGTTTCATGCTAAGACAAAGAATATAAACAAAAATTACCACCACATCATAAGCTTGGTACAAGATGGGGTCATGGAGTTGCACTATCTACCTACAAATTAACAAGTATAAGACATACTGACTAAAGCATTACCAAACAAGAAGCTTAATTACATGAGAGGTAAGTTTGGTTGGTGGATATATCTTCCCTAATTGAGAGGGAGTTATATCAGATAGTTTTTGTCTTTATGGGTTAGGAAGTAACTAGGAATAATAGTCATAAGTCTCAGTGAATGCCATAAAGAAAGAATGGAGTCTAGAGGATTGGATAAGCATCTAGATTAAAAATTCTTATGGATTTTAGAATGCAAGGAAACTAATTTGTTGACTGATGATCTTTGAGGATGAGATAGGGCATCCTGCAAGATAAGAGTAGTTGAAGAGGACCATATTATTTGAGCGTTCAGGTTTGGGAATCCAACATAAGAATAGTCCTAAAAGGACATACCTTGTAGAAATATAGATGGGGTATGTTCCTTGAGAGGTAGTTGGGCAACTCACATAAAGCCTCCCAACATAATGCTTGTAATTAAATATGAGCTTATCGAGTTAAGGACTTTAGCGAAAGTGTTGGTTGTGATAAAGATGCTATAAAAATGACGACTTACTAGGTTTGGTATTCATTATGATCTAATTGTAATCATGACATTTTATATTCTTTATAAAGAAAGAAAGAAAAAAAAAATATTGGAGTATGGGTTTCCTACTAAATTTTCAGTCAAAAGCATGTTCTTCATGATTTTATGTATTCTAGGTCTTTTAGTATAAATAATAATATTGGTTATGTGTCATAGTCCCATTTGGACTCGTAGTAATGAAGACAAATATTTATTTTGTCAAGAAAAATGTAACAAGCTTGTTGAAAATTCCATGTAATAAAGTTAAAAATAATAACCACGATTGATGGGACACTTACTCCAAGCTGAATGTTGGGAAAAACATCCTAGTGGGTGTTCATTTCAATTAATATGGCTAATGAAATTGGAAAAGGCAAAGGAAAAGGATTTGGAAAGGTAAAATGGAATTTTTGGCACATGTGTTTATGATAATAATGGAAATTAGGAGAAAAGGGAGATGAAAGGTCACAGGTTGCATGTGAGGATGAAAATGAAGGAAAATAATGGAAAATAAAGAAAACAGAGGCCTATTCTATAAAAAGGCTTCTAAGGATCGGGTTGTACCTTTTTTCAATGTATTTTTGGAGCTCTCTCATTATTTTGTCTCTCTCTCTAACTCTTAGACACTTAGAGTTTCTTGGAGCACTTTGGCATTGGAGCAAGAAAGACAAGAATGCGGGAAGAAGGAGGAAGCAAGAAAGGAGGATCCTGAATCAAGCAGCTACAATAGGATTCTTGGTAGGTACTGATTTACATGTGTATTTTCCTTGCTAGATTTGGCATACATGGTATTGCATGTGGTTATTTTCTTTCTTGGCATCAGTTTTTTCCAGGTGTGACAATGTTTTCAGCCTAGCCTTTCCATTTCTAGATAGCCATGGTGTTGTGGAGTTCTCATGTTTTGGTTAAGCCAGATTATCAGATGGATTCAAATCTGAGTGGGGTGGATCTCCGAAATGATATAACACATGGCCTAGTAACCCTTGAACCAGACTATGGGTTGCGGTAAATCCAAATAGTGTGTTGCCTCGGTAGGCCTAGGAATCCTCGACCAGTGAATGGCGAGATATACGGTAAATACTAGAGGTGGTTTTCTCTCCATCAGGCCTAGGAATTCTGAGTTTGGGATATACAGTAAAGCCTGGAGAGTATGTCTTGGTTTAGGACCTAGTGTCCCCTAATTCAGGTTGTGGGTTGCGAAAAATCCTAAGAGACTAGGAGACAGGAAAATTCCTCACGATTTAGGTAGATAGAATCCGATGATATCAATTCTTGTGTTGGCCTAGTGATCGGGTGTAGATCACGGTAAATCCAGTTATAACATGTTTATTGTGTTGGCCTAATGATATGGGATGGATCATGGTAAAGCCTGATTTCTATTGATGGGGTTAAGGTGGTTTAGCCTCGAGATGCCTTGGTTGTTTCTTTTCGGTTTGAGTCCCACTTCAAGCTTGGAATATGGCATGGGGGTGATTGGCCAAAGAGAGATTTGGCTCGGCAAATATATGGTCAGGTGGAACGTTGAAGTCCCATCTCTGGTTGGTTTTATATCTGGAGATGAGAAGCTCATTCCTTTTGTATTTGGTATGAAAATGTAATAGTTATTATGTGGATTCTATTGTTATTGTATGCATTGTATTTCAGTTGTTATTATGCTAGTTATAAGCATGTATTTTATCAATGATGATGTATGGATCTCTCCATGTTTTTACTTGTAAATGAATCCATAATGTATCTATGGTCAAATAGATTGTTTAGCAGCTAATGATGTAGGGGAGAAATTATTCTTAGCAATTCTTAGATAATCATGAGACCCCTTTTCTTTGTTATGTTGTTTATACCTTTATCTTTCATGTTTGTGACATGTTTGAAAAAATGAAAGTCATGGCTAGGAGGGGTCGAGATGAGTTCTTATTGATGTGATTACGCATGTATCAATGTCATTTTATTTATCATCTCTACAATTTTCATGAATTTTTGGGCAGAGCATTGCGTTTTGGGCCTAAAAAGGTGGCTCAGATCTCGGGGTCGCTGTCATAGAACTGATTATTTGGGGCCTTGGCCACTGGCATGCATTTTTATGGCTATGTCAATAGCCTGCTGACTGCAGGCATGTAGTGTTATGCTTGCAGCTATGGCTCAAAGAGGTCAAAATATCAGTGTGACCCAGGGGTAAGAGGCCTGAATGGTTGGGTTACCTCCTGGGGTGCTTTTGTTGTTGTACAAGGCCTGTATGTTATGTTTCCATCAGTTCCACTTCCTTAAGGTCACTTAGGAGGTTGAGTATCATTATAGTATACTCTCATTGCATATTTACCTCGGTTGGCCAATTTCTTGGGTAGATATTGGAAGGGGGTGTTATAGAGTGGTATCAGAGTATTTTTCAACCCTTTCACTGGATGGGAAATTTGTTGGTCATGCCTTTCTGTTGGTTACATATGTGTTTCTCATACTTATGGTGTATGTGTTTGTTGCATCCATGTTGTGTTTCCCATGGTGGTAATGGTCTCACCATGGGAGGGTTGATGGTGTTGTTGTCAACATGTTGTCATGTGTATATGAATGGCTATGTGTTGTTCATGCTTCTGTAATGTGTGTGCACACTTGCTTACATATTTTTACATGTTGTATATGTAATTATTTTTTATGCTAGGTCGCATGGTGGGAACTCTTCTGATTTTGAAGACACATTGAGAAGCCTAAAGAAAGAAATAAGGAGTTTTAAGGTAGATAATGACAGGATCATACAAGAACAAGAGAAACAAGCAGTGGTGAATGCAATAATTCTTTAGATCTTATCAAATTTGGAGAAACAAGGGCCACTTAGGATCAGTTATGGACAGGCATACATAACTAATGGGGCATATGGCAGTAGGTCTCCTGGAAAAAATTGGTCAGATAGAGCTAACACAGTGAGATATGGTATGTTTTTGGACACTTCGGATAAGAGGGGTGATGAGTATAGGTACCATTCTATTTCTGGTTCGAATAGACATCATGATCACCATTGGTATCATCCTTACAGGATGAGTGATAGGGAATACTTTCTTGATGAATTCAAGAAAGCAGAACAACCTAATTTTGATGGAGACTTGAAGAAACCAGAAGATGCAGAGGCTTGGATACTTAGAATGAACAAATTATTTGAGTTGCATTAGTACACAGATAACATGAAGGCTAGGATTTCTATCTTCAGTTTGAAAGGTAAAATAGACATTTGGTGGGAAGATACAAAGCAGGTTAAAGAGATCAGGATAGAGGACTTGAGTTGGCATGAGTTAAAAATGATTTTCAGGAATAAGTATTTTTAAAAGAGGTATTATGATAGTAAGGCCAAATAAATCTATGAGCTAGGGATGGGATAAATGACAGATGAAGAGTACATGAAAAAATTCTTGGATTTATTAAGGTATGTACCATATATTGAGGATGAGAAGGCTAAAGTTCAAAGATTTTTCAATGGTTTTCCAATTAAATTTAGAGATCGGATTGAGTATGATGAGCCTCGGTCACTTGAGGAATTCATTGGGAATTTAGAGCATTGTTATGAACAGTCAAAGCGTAAGAATGAGTCTCAGCAAGTATGGAAATGGAAGGACACAAGTAAAGGTAAATGGTAGCCTAAGATAGAAAGGCCTCATAATGAAAATGAGAAATAAAATGTGGCACCACAAAAGAAGTTTAATGTAGCTGGACAGGGGCATAAACCATAACAACAACACAGGTCATGACAACAACATGGAGGTAATTCTACGTGAGGATTGGAGTGTTAGGCATGTTGTGAGGAGCATATAAAGAGATATTTTCCATAGAATCAGGGAGGTAGGCCTAAGATATATAGCTCACAGGAGGTGCACATTGTTGGGGATGTTGGGTAGAGCATTCCTCATATTTATGTAGTGGTGGACAGAATGTAGGAAGATCACCAGGCTTCTATCATTAATATGGATGGTAAGCTTTTTGATCAAGTTATTTCTATTTTGATGGACCCTGGATGTAATTATAACTATGTTAGTCCTGACTTTGTGGGTAAGTGTCATTTGAGTAAGGAAATGCATGAAAAATATTATTTAGTGCAGTTTTCCACAAGTACGAAGACAAGAGTTCACCATTGGATAAGAGCTTGTGCATTTGAGCTAAATGGTATGCCTATAGTAGCACACTTGAACATATTTCCATTGGGTTCATACAATATGTTATTTGGTATGGATTGGTTGTATTTTCACAAGAGAAAGGTAGATTTATATGACAAATCCATTGAGTGCTTAGATGACAATGGGGAACCAAGAGTCTTACATGGAAAGAAGAAAGTCACATCAGTTAGGATGTTGACAACTATATAGTCCAAGTGTAGTCGCAGTAAAGGGCATGTAATATTTGCAATTCATATCTCTTGTGACAAACGTAAGGAAGTTGAGGATGCAGATGTGTTGAACAAGTATCTAGTTTTGTAGCAGTTTCAGGATTTGTTTCCAACATAGATTTCAGAGTTTTCACCTCACAGGGAGGTAGAATTCTCTTTTGAGTTGGTATCAGGGGCAGCTCCAACATCAAAAGCACCTTACAGGATGAGCACACCTAAGTTGGTAGAATTAAAGTTGCAGCTGAAAAAGACGCTTGACAAAGGGTACATTATAGGTCAAATGTATCACCATGGGGTGCACCAGTGTTATTCGTAAAGAATAAGGATGGCACTCTCATATTGTCCATTGACTACAAGTATCTGAACAAAGTGACCATAAAGAACATTTACCCACTACTGATGATCAATGATTTCTTTTATCAGCTGAAGGGATAAGAAATTTTCTCTGAGATCGACTTGAGATCAAGATATCACCATGTACACATCAAATAACAATACATCTACAAGGCTGCATTTAGGACGAGGTATGGGCATTATGAGTTTGTTATAGTTCCATTTGGTTTGAATAATGCCCCAACTACATTTATGTGTTTGATGAATAATGTTTTGTGTACTTTATTGGACAAGGTTGTTATTTTTTTCATTGATGACATACTGGCATATTCTAAAAATGAGGAAGAGCATGTTGAGCATTTGGCAGGAATGATGAGGTTGTTGAGAGAGCATTAGTTTATGTTAAGATAAGAAACTACATTTTCTTCGAGACTGAGGTACATTACTTGGGATATGTTGTCGAGGGAATTGCAGTAGATTTGGAGAATATAAGGGCCATCATGGAGTGGGTAGCTCCTAAGAATGTAGATGAGGTGAGATCATTCATGGGATTGGCAAGTTATTACCGGAGGTTCATCAAGAACCTCTCACAGATTGGTTATCCTATTACATCATTGTAGAGGAAAGGTAAGAAGTTTGATTGGACTGAGTGTGAGGCTAGTTTTGAGTAGCTTAAGAAGTTGTTGACACATACTACATTGTTAAATATTTCTGATTTGGATAAGGAGTTTGTAGTGTGTACATATGATTGCAAGGGAGGAATTGGTTGGGTTCTTATGCAAGAGGGACAGGTAGTATGTTATGAGTCACGAAGACTAAATGAACATGAGCAGAACTACCTGACACATGATCTCAAGCTAGCAGCGATCATTCATGCACTGAATATGTAGAGGCACAATCTTCTTGGTAGGAGGTTTGTATTGATGAGTAATCACATTGGGGTTGAGGTACTTTTTCGACCAATTGAATCTTAACACAAGGCAGGCTAAATGGTTGGGCACAATCAGTGAGTTTGACTTCGAGATAAGGTACATCAAGGGAAAGGAGAACATGGTCAAAAATGCTCTTAGCAAGCAAGTACAGGTAAACCGCATAGTAGCTATGAGCTCTTATGGGACAGACTTATAAGATAAGATCCTGTAGACAGGCCAGCAACATCACATGTATATGGATATTATGGACAAGTTCTAGCAAACTACAGGTACACGTATAGGTGTTGGTATAGGTACATGTACAGGTAGAAGTGTTGGCACAGGTATAGGTACAGGTGTTGGTACAGGTACAAGTATAGGTGTTGGTACAAGTACATGTATAGGTATAGTTACACGTGTACAGGATTTGGACTATTGTCTCACGGCCGATGGCTTGGTCAGGCTTAGAGATAGGATATATGTGCCAGATAGTAGTGAGCTCAAGAAGGTGATCTTGAGGGAGTTTCATGTGAAACCATATTCGGGTCACCTAGGATACAAGAATAAATTCACTGCAGTGAAGATATTCTATTATTGGCCAAATATAAAGAAGGATGTGGCAGATTTTGTAGCTAGATGTTTGGATTGTTAGATGGTTAAGGAAAAGTGTAAACATCCAGGTAGATTTCTACAACCGATTGTGATCCCAAAATGGAAATGGGAGGTTATTTCCATGGACTTCATCACAAATTTTCCAAAGACAACATGATTCCATCATGGTTGTTATGGAAAGGTTGAAAAAGGTTGCATATTTCATTCCGGTGAAGACTACTTATTCAAATAGCAATGTAGCACAAGTGTTTATCAGATACATTTTCATATTGCATGGTGTTCTAAAGAATATTGTTTCATACAAAGATGCAAAGTTCAATTCCAAGTTTTGGAAGGAGTTGTTTGTAGGTTTGAGCACTGTGTTGGCCTTTAGCATAAATTATCAGCCACAGACATATGGACAAATAGAGAGGGTCAGCATGATACTACAAGATATGTTGAGGATGTGTGTGATGCATCAAAATTGAAAGTGGGAAGAATATCTTTCACTAATAGAATTCGCCTATAACAACCGGTATCAAGATTCATTAAAGATGAGTCTGTTTGAGGCTATGTGTGGGGGAATTTGTAACAATCCTATCAGTTGGAGTGATATGTTTAACAGGGTACTGATTGGACCAAAGATGTTGGCATAAATGGAATAGGAAGTGTAGGTGATCAAGAAGAACTTGAAAGAAATTTTGGATTGGCAGAAGAGTTATGCAGATAGGAACAAGTTATTCAAGGAGTTTCAGGTTGGGGATCATGTGTACTTGTGCATCAAGCCTAAGAAGAGCTCCTTGCGGATTGGATCATGTGCCAAGATGGCACCACAATTTTGTGGACCCTTCAAGATCATCGAGAGGATCGGACCAGTGGCCTATCGACTTACACTACCTTCCACATTGAAATCCCATGATGTTTTTCATATATCATTGCTTAAGAAATATGTTAAAGATGTTGATCACGTGATTGATTGGTTTGTATTGTAGGTGGAACTCGATGGATAATTCCAACCAGATCCTGAGTCTATATTGTATAAAAAGGTGCTCATACTCCAGAATCTAGAAATAAATCAAGTTAAAGTGCAATGGAAGCACTTTGGGCCCGATGAATCTACATGGGAGATGGCAGATCAGATGCGGGCCATGTATCAATCCTTGTTTGCAATTGAGGCAAAGCATTTTTGGTGTGATGTTGGTATATATTTGGTATATGTTTTGGTGATGTTTTGATATATTTTTTGATGTGATGTTTGGATGTATATAGATATTTATATGGATGCAAATACCACCATGAGCTATGCTATAAATCTCCAATAAGCGGTATGGGTGTCATGTCATTATAGTTGTCATGTTGTTATGATGTCATGTTGGTTTTCTTTTCGGCAGGGTGATCATTGTAAATACTGCATCAAGCTATGTTATAAAGCTCCAAGGGAAGTATGGTTTATTTTCAATGGTTTTGATGAGGTATATTTGTGGTTGAATACCAAGGATGGTGTCCCCTAAGGGGGAGGTTTCTGTAACAACCTGATGATAGGAAAATTTGTACCGCTGACAACAAGGGGGTCTCCCCAGTGAAAGGTCCCAATTAGACCTCACACCATTTGGGATAGGAGCCCCATCTGGTATGTGGGCCCGGCTGCTGCCATAAGTGTTTCCACTCTTGGTTGTCGAATGAAAATATGATGAACCGGAGGCAAGGGAGAAATGACCAATCAATGAAGAAAAATTAGCCCAAGATTGACGAACCACAAACAAATATATAAGCAAGTCTAAGCAGCAAAATAAGAAGGGGGGTATGCCATGAGCAGGATCGGTGAGCCAGAAATTCCAGTCAGACGTACATGAAAGAAAACACACCAAACGTTGACTGCAAAGTAGTTCACAATAGATCACTGACATGGCAAGGATCAAATAAACACTGATTCGAAAGAAAACGTACATGCAACCACTGTGAATGAGTTCATAACCAATTTCATGCATGAAAGCACACGTACAACATAGTGAAATATTAGGCAGCTAGTACTATCACCACAAGCAAACATGTGAATCAGTGCCCGAAAAAAGAATATATTATTAAAGCTGCTGCAACTTCACATACATATTTTACAACTCATCAAAACCCATTAGTGGGACATGGACTATTCAATTCAATGCGCGATATCAAAACCCTAGCCTCACTACGACCTCCTCTACTTGATACCAAGAGTTGAGTGCCTTTAGCTCTCAAGCACCAATTCCTCTATCATCCTGGCTTCAATTGCAGAGCTAAAAGTCCTTTTCTTTATTTCCTGAAGCCACGCATATAGGTTGAAGTTACTCTTTAGTTTCCCTTGACTCTTGACCTCCCTGACTGTTGGGTTGGCTTGGGACTTGAACCATTTGCGACCTGCGACCTAGGGTCATTTGCGACCTGAGGTTAGTCACGACTTGGGGAGGTTGTGACCTAGAGCTATTCATTCTACACTTCCCTCTTGGAGATCTTAGAACCTTGCTCTCTGGAGGACAACCTTGGCTCTCGCCATGTGAACCAACAACATCTATTTGTCAGTAATTCCATTGCAGTGCCAAGGTAATTTGCATGAGTCGATAAATGGGAGAGTGATTTTTTTTCCGTTTTGCACGAGATCTTGAGCGTCCTCATGATGTGGGTTTTCTTGTTGGTTTGAAACCCAGTAGTGCAGCTTCTGGAGGAAGTGAGAAACTCTCTTCATCTAGGTTAACATTACCGTTTCCTCATGTTACCTGCAAGCAAACAAATTAAATTAGCCATATATATATGTGTGTGTGTGTGTGTGTGTGTGTGTGTGTGTGTGTGTGTGTGCAATGATGAAACAATGTAATATACTATGGCAGTTAAAATCATGTATATATATGCGTTGAAGAAACATCGTAATATATTTAGGGAAGTTAACAATTATCTTGGACCCCCTGTGTAGTCCTGTTCTGTAGAAGAATGTATGAACAACTCGTTCATGCCTATACCAAGCTCGTTTACTCATGGAATGGGGATAAAACTCGAAATGTCAATCGGCGTTCATCACATAACCGAAACTCATAGTTAGCTCCAACTTAATATTTATTTCCAATGGTGATGATGCCGAAAACCAAGGCAAATCTCACGTGTTGTATGTGTTGGGACAAGACTGCGGTGTACAACCTCGGCAAATCTTTGGGAGGCTATGACTTGGAAGAAGGCTGCGAATTGTGGTAGTCACAAGGTCGCAGCTCAAAGTTTCTGGCTCCTTTTGAGGAGTTAGACTTGGCGACCTAGGCGAGGATAGCGACCTATGGAAGTCTCATAGTCGCAACTCCCAATAGTTCGCACCTTATTTTCATGCCTCGGGCTTGCGACTTCGCAGCCTGTGGAGGTCTGCAACTTGAAAAGAGGTCGCACAGCTGCGTTTAGGGATGGGTCGCACTTGTCACTGCTGTAAAAAAATTGTGACTGAGTGACTTGATCGCATAGTGCCTCCTGTGACCCCTCTTGAACCATGTGAAACATGTATCTCCTTCTGGGCATGCGTTTCTCGTTTGCAAATGATGAACTAGGGTGATATGCTACCAATCGATCGAGCAAGTGAAGAAAACAGCGCTGCCTTGACTACCCTTTACGCACATATTTTCTCTAACTTTGTGGATGAGCGACTATAACCTTGACGAACCTGATCCTCTCTCATCCCTCCATACCCACCATTCTCAGGTTGGTCATCGGTTACAAATAAACGTTAGAGCACATGTTGCCTCTGCATAGTAGCATCAATCGACAACAAAAACATAATTTTAAAACATTTTTCTTGGCCCAAGGGCAGCGTGGCAGAGAGGATTCAACCTTCTCCTCAAGCACGCGATCACCTGAGCTGTGTGTTAGCATGCGCCCCACATTATCTTGTGCTATTGAAACGAAATGAGACGTTGTCTCTGGTCATCGCTCATGAGCGCATATGTGCTTGTGTTTTCTTAGCGTGCACGTGCTGTTGTGTTCGAATATCCACTCGAAAAATGGACACAACCTGTAGCATTAAATCTTCACTCTTGCTACTAAATTTGTTATACTATACCCAATAACCATGTTCTAAAACACGAGGAAGCTGCTCAAGGATAAGACGTAAGACTGGTTTTACATCAATGTCGATTCAATACTTTAAATCCCCATACAGCTTTTCCAACGCAAAAATCTTTACTTTTGTGTCCCGATAAACGTTAAATTCAAGATCTTGATAGCCCCATCGCCATGGAAAACCCATGATGGACCTGCGAATGAATTTAATGGGAAATGGTTTTTTTCTTTTCTTTTCTTTAATGGTGGAACTGCGAATGAATCTATGATCTTCCAGAGATTCACGCATCGACTCCTCTCGTATCTTACGGGTGGGGTGGGTAGACATCTTTGTAGCTTTTGTTTTTATCCATGTCAGCTGAGTGAGCAGGTGAAAAAAAATTTCGTGGCAGGAGGCGTTAAGAAATTTTTCTCACACCAGTGGGTTTGCATTATAATGCATCCTCATTAGTACTAATCATATAAAGGCCTTTCTTCTAGGGTTGGCATTTAAATGGCTATCGTGCATGGCCCTATTTTCTGAGTTCAAGGTGCACTTCCCACTCGGATTCTTAATACCTTAGTTGCGCCTGAACAGGTTTTCTGAAATGCACCTCTGATGTCAACCAAAAACAGAGAGATGCCTTTCAACTCCTTCATCATTTTCTTCATTGTGTGTTTCTTTGAAGTGCATTTTCCCTTTATGGTGGTTACTGTGAAAATTATAAGGATTTTGAGTGCGCTAATATAGTCTATAGTCCAAAGAATTAACCCTCTATCCATATTAAACATCAACCACGCCGTATGTTGAATCATCACCGCGTGTTGGAGAGGGTATCATCGTATCATATTCAAAAATACCTTGAAGAGCTTGTGTATCCTGCACGGACAGTTAGAATCCTCATCTTGTAGAGTATCTTAATGGTGTCTCATCAACGGATCCTTAATGAAACTGTTACGTCGCCCAATGTATATTGATGGCATCTTTGACCCATTTCTTGAAAGTGGTGGGTCGAAAACAAGTTAGCTCTCGGTAGTGGTGATAGCACACAAATGACCAAATAAAATAATTCACTTGAGGATCATCTAAGATGTTACAAATTAAATCAATTGTTTGAGCACACTTTTGGAGACCGACTTAAAACTTATATTTTCATGCAACCGTTGACCATATTAGACCTTGACACTTCATGATGCCACAAGGTAACGATTCATTCACATGGAAGGCTTCCTTTAAATAACCGGGACCATGCTCTTGGAGGGTGGGGATTAAATGCAAAGCAGGGTTGGCTTACATGCATCTAGGGCTGCGAGGGCACAAAGGGGCATGCATTTCACGCAAACCCTAATGCGCATGTTAAAGGGTAGAACCTAACAAGCACTTAGGGGAATAGGCTAGGCATTGACTCTCACTGTGACGTCGCGTGATGCCAATGGGAGTGTAACCACAGAAAAGAGGATCATTCTTTTGACAAACTAGGGTTTCTCCCAAACCCTACCATGATTAGGGTTTTCTCCCAACACCCCATTGATTGGTGATGACTACTAGGGGAACATATCTTTGAATCCACTGAGGGACTCTCAATTTTCTTTGAAGCAGCAAACCCGCAAACCCTAGTGCGTAGATGAGATATCAAGACAAGCGGGTGTGGTGACAGGGTTTGGTGGGAATAGGTCACAGGGGGTGTCACTGACTAAAGGCCGGGTCAAAACCCTAATGGCTGAGCGAGAAGAGGGGGACCCAAAATTTTGAATATACCCAAAATTTTGGGTGGTGTTGTAGTGGCTACAATAGTTGGAAAACCACTGGTAGAATCCAACATCTCTATCAATGTCCCCACAATAATCTAAGTCTGGATAGTGATGCAAGGGAATATTCAACAGGTAATGTGGGTACCTTTCGTATTACTTTGACCTTTACATATATGTCGAATCCTTGTGCCTTAGCTAGGTCTTGTTAATCATAAAACACCCAATAAGAATTTCACGCGTGCCAGTAGTTTGATGATGATGTAGAGAGCAAGGCAGCGGGCTTGTTATATTCAGAATTTTAAAATAATTCTTTGGTGTTGCTCTACTTCCAACAGGCCTGGACAGTACCCTGTCGGAGTCACCTCAAGAAATCACAAATGTTGCTCTGCTGTCAGCGATCCTAGTCAGTACCCCAGTGGAGTCATTGTATCACCTCTCTACGCAGGAAGCCTTTCTCAATCATTTACCCTTATTTGTTTCATGTGCTTGTAGCACTTATTTTTATGTTCTCATGGCACTTATTTTGCATGGGCGAGGGAGGGATCCTGACTTATTTTACGGGAAAGAGAGGTTGTTTCTTGTTTGAAAGAAACTGAAAAATATTCTGATTTGGGTTTTCCCTCATGCTGCCTTCGCATCCTATCTCCTATCCACAGGTGAAACATGAAAAACAAATCATTAAGATATTCAAGATTATGTTGAGGCACAAGAATAAGGTTGCGGATATAGGCCATTCAAACTAATTAGGGTTCCCACCAAGCAACCTGCTTGTATCTTCCTGGCTAATGAATTAGACTCATAGGAATAATGCAGAGAACGTGACTTTGATGACCTGTTCTGAGAGAAGTTTCTTCTTGGGGAAAACACCACAACCTCACACAAAAATAGGGTTAGGGTTTCAGAAATTATGACAAGGGGAGCAAGAAAGACCATTAGGGTTTCGGTGTGTGCAAAGGGGTGAAAGCAATCCATCCGACTTTAAACACGTGCAAGGAGGAGTAAGAAGCTTAGTCGAGGCATCAAGGTTTTGAAGGCTCCATGTTCAATGAGGGCTCATGCAGTGGTATGCAATATACAGAAACTCTCAGAGCTAGGTCAAAAACCAGTGCATATGATATGAGGCAAGTGTACAACGTGATGCAATAGACGAGTCTTATGATGTAATGCAATGCCATGTGCGGGAAAGATCAATTAGTTGCAGGTAAAAAAAAAAAAAAAAGGCAAAGCACATGCAGTGATTATCTGAATATTATGCAGTAATAAGTAAAATAAAAGAGCATGAGTGCTAAAATAATGGAAAATTATAATGTATGAAGCTACTGACCATAAGAAAAAACAACAAACATAATTTTAAACCATAAAGTGAACCCTAGCAAGTAAAACCTAATTAGCAACTTGAACCAACAAAATTTTATTAACAGATCCTAGCTAGCCTAAACCTAAAACCCTAATTTAATTGGAGAGGCAGTCGGGTTATGTGAAATCAGATTTTCAGTGCAGCCACTACGTTAGTTCCCACCTTGCAAGAACAACAATGTTTGAAATCAGAACCAACATCCAAAATTGTGCACCGACAACCAAAGTTACCTGAAAAGCATGTGCAACAACAAGAAGTTCATGGCTACTTACCAGAGAACGTGCCAAAATTGATTGTTCAAGATGAATTTCACTTTCATCCTAATACACAGAAATATGTACTTGAAACCTAAAATCATCTATAAATGACACACATCCATCGATACACAGCCCTAGGTCCGACGGAAGCGGGGTACGACATTGCCTCTTTGTAGGTATATTCATTGGATAGGATCCATCAAGCCATCCGAGAATCTCATTATGATGTTGAGGATGATCAATTTGATGGAATGGGTAAAATAAGCATCCACCAGGCGAATTTGACACACTCGTGAATACAAGTGCAAAAACCCTAATTTTGAAAACCCTAGTTTGAAGTTGTCCTTGGGTTTTTTCTGGGGATGTGAGGACCTGATGTAACCATCAGTGGGCACTGAAGTGCCTCACCATCCCGGACAAAATTTGGGTCTTCCAACGGGGGGTTTTCAAACTTGAGTGGTTTCTTGAGATCAACTAGCGAAGGGATGTGATCATTATTTGTGGTGACTAGACCACTGTCAACGAGTGTATTATTAATTCGGTCAAATGTTTGCGAACTGAAATATTGACAGTCCCACATATCATATTCTTTGATTTCCCAAGATGAGATGAATTGACCAGAATATTTTCAGGCAATAGAGAGGTTCGTAAAACATCACATTCTTGTACCTGACTGCAACCAGTACTGGTCGAGAAACAACCAAAAATATTAGAGACAATGGCTGGTGTTTTCCTTCCAGTGAATAAGTTAGGGTTTAAAGGTTTTTTCATATCGGTTGTTAGGGGACAGAAAAATGTTTTTAGAAAAACATCATTCGAATCGAAGGCTTGCCCAGATGAGCTGAAATCCGGCATGGTTATGCTGAGAGGAGTGTGGTGCGTGGGAACCGTAATTTTAGAAACCCTAGTTTGACTTGTTTCAAAGATCTCATCAGGATCGTGAGAACTTGAGTTAACTGTCAATGGAAGCTGAGTTGCCTCTACTTCCTGATGGGTCCTTGAATCATCAAAAGGTGAATCATCGAATTTCGGTGGCTTCATAGGGTCAATAGATGGATACAAATGACAGTCACCAGAGGTGTGAGTGAACACATTTTCGAATAAATAACAATCATTAGAACAACCAATTTGGTCAGGTTGGGCATCTGGTATATTAGGCTCCTCTAGGGTTAAAAATGGGGATGAACTAGCAAGAGAATCATCTTGAGGTTGCCGAGACAAGTTGTCACTCTCTTGTTTGTTTAAAGATTGCGAGTGAAAAAGATCAGAAACAAGATATTCGTCAATTTTGTAATGTGATTGTGAAACACCACCCACATGTTCATGATTGTCATCAGCACTAGTACAAGACAATTTTTAATGATTTGAAGAAATTACTGGCATGGCAGACTCAAGAAATGAATCAGGAAAAAATGGATGAAATGATTCGGATGCGGGGGTATCAACCGTACAAGGACCTTCATCTCGCACATCAGTGCCATCTAGGGAGGCCAATGATCCTGCATGCACATCACATTCCAAGTATTTTGCAAGGCAATCAAATTTATTCAGGACAAGGCCCAATTCATTTTCGGTATCTGAATGAGATTTAGAACTGGACCCAGGAAAATTTTCAGTGGACCCAAGATTGGTTTCATCAACAGGGAGAGATGTTAGGCCAATGTGGTTTTCAAGTTCTGATTTGATAGGGTGTGTGAAATATTCAGAGGTGATACAACATATTTCATTTTCCTGTAAGCATCTATTATCACTTGCACTATTTGCGAACAAAATTCCATTACGCGGTAATTCAAGAGGAGGAAAAGGAATGTCAAAAATATCAATCTTCTACTTGGAGGCCTGAATGTTTCCTGGACTCGGGGAGATGGACAAGGAAATATTAGTGGTAGAATCTAAACAACTAGTAACTTGAGGATAATCATAACAGACACGAGGATCAAGATTAGTTACAGGTGGAAGGTGTTGCAGGGAAATGAAAACCACCTGTCGAAACTGTTCAATTAAATATGCCCAATCGACATCTCTCTCAAGGAACTCAAAACAAGGATGAAAAAACCTAATAAAAAACTCCTCTAGATATTCTTGAGGTCCCATTCTGATCTCATTTAACCTTATTAATACATTTTGAAAATCGTACCTATGAAAATCTTGTTGAAATTCATTGGCGAGTTTCCTGAATGAATGGATGGAAGTTGCTGGCAACGTGCGGCACCAATGATTAACGTGACCATCGACAGTGAGGGGGAAAATCACATAAGCTAGCTCTTCATCATCAATTTCATAATACTCACAAAATTCAACGAAATCTGAAAGGTGCTCGGTTATGGAAATTTTATTCTCACCATCGAATTTTAACTAAGATAAGTCATATAGAGGCTCATTGGGGATTGAGCATCGAGAATCAGATAAGTCCGATAAACATCTCAGGAGAATGATTTGGGGGTGAGCCATCTACAAATATGAGGCTAACTGTAGGCTTTAAGGGCTCAGCATGTCATTTGGCCCTCCCTCTAGCACCAATTTGTTGATGGGAAAATTTGTACTGCCGACAACAAGGGAGTCTCCCCAGTGAAAGGTCCCAATTAGACCTCACACCATTTGGGATAGTAGCCCCATCCGGTATGTGGGCTCGGCTGCTACCATAAGTGTTTCCACTCTTAGTCGTCGGATGAAAATATGATGAAGTGGAGGCAAGGGTGAAATTACAAATCAGTGAAGCAAAATTATCCCAAGATTGATGAACCACAAACAAAGATATAAGCAAGTCTAAGTAGCAAAATAATAAGGGGGGTACTCCATGAGCAGGATCGGTGAGCGAGAAAACCCAATCAGACATACATGAAAGAAAACAAGCCAGAAGTTAACAGCAAAGTAGTTCACAATAGATCACTGACATGGAAAGGATCAAATAAACACTAATTCGAAAGAAAACGTACATGCAACCACTGTGAATGAGTTCATAACCAATTTCATGCATGAAAGTACACGTACAACGTTGTGAAATATTAGACAGCTAGTACTATCACCACAAGAAAACATATGAATCAATTATAGAAAAGAGAATATATGATTAATGTTGCTGCAACTTCAAATACATATTTTACAACTCGTCAAAACCCAATAGTGGAACATGGGCTATTCATCTCAATGTGTGATATCAAAACCCTAGCCTCACTACCTCTTCCTCTACTTGATACCAAAAGCTGAGTGCCTTTAGCTCTCAAGCACCAATTCCTCTATCGTTCTAGCTTCAATTTCAAAGCTAAAAGTCCTTTGCTTGATTTCCCGAAGCCGCACATATAGGCTGAAGTGACTCTTGACCTCCCCGGCTATTGGGCTTGCTTGCGACTTGAACCATTTGCGACCTGTGACCTAGGATCATCTACGACCTAAGGTTAGTCGCGACCTAGGGAGATTGCGACCTATGGCTATTCCTTCTACACTTCCCTCTTGGAGATCTCAGAATATTTCTCTCTAGAGGACAACCTTAGCTCTCACCACGCGAACCAGCGGCTTCTATCTACCGGTAATGCCATTGCAGTGCCAAGGGAATTTGCATGAGTCGATAAATGGGAGAGTGATTTTTTTCCGTTTTGCGTGAGATCTTGAGCATCCTCATGACGTGGCTTTTCTTGTTGGTTTGAAACCCAATAGTGTAGCTTCTAGAGGAAGTGAGAAACTATCTTCATCTAGGTTAAAATTATCGTTTCATCGTGTTATTTGCAAGAAAACAAATTAAATTATATATATATATATATATATATATATATGCTTTGAGGAAACAATGTAATATACTTATGGCAATTAAAGTCATGTATAAATATGCGTTGAATAAACAACTTAATATATTTAGGGAAGTTAAAAATTATCTTGGACCCCTGTGTAGTCCTATTCTGTAGAAGAACATACGAGCAACTCGTTCATGCCTATACCGAGCTCGTTTACTCATGGAATGGGGATAAAACTCGAAATGTCAACCAGCGCTCATCACATAACCGAAATGAATAGTTAGCTCCAACTTAATATTTCTTTCCAATGGTGATGATGCCGGAAACCAAGGAAAATCTCATGTGTTGTATGTGTTGGGACAAGACTGCGATGTACGACCTCAGCAAAGCATTGGGAGGCTGCGACTTGTGGTAGTCGCAAGGTTGCAGCTCAACGTTTCTGGCTCCTTTTGAGGAGTGAAACTTGGTGAACTGGGTGAGGATAGCGACCTATGAAAGTCACATATTCACAGCTCCCAATAGGTCACACCTTATTTTCATGCCTCAGGCTTATGACTTTGTGACTTTTGGAGGTATGCGACTTGAAAAGAGGTCGCACTATCACGTTTGGGGATGGGTCGCACTTGTCATTGCTGCAAAAGAATTGCGACTGCGTGAATTGATTGCATAGTGCCTCCTATGACCCCTCTGGAACCATGCGAAACATGTATCTCCTTCTGGGCACGAGTTTATCATTCGCCAATGATGAACTGGGGTGAGATGCTACTAATCGATCGAGCAGGTGAAGAAAACAACATTTCCTTGACTACCCTTTATGCGCATATTTTCTCCAACTTTGTGGATGAGTGACTATAACCTTTACGAACCCGATCCTCTCTAGTCCCTCCATACCCACCATTCTCAGGTTGGTCACCGGTTACCAAGAAATGTTAGAGCACATGCTGCCTCTACACAGTAGCATCAATCGACAACAAAAACGTAATTTTAAAACTTTTTTCTTGGCCCAACGCTAGCATGGCAGAGAGGATTCAACCTTCTCCTCATGTAAGGAATCACATGAGTTGTGTGTTAAAATGCACCCCGCATTATCTTGTGCCATTGAAATGAAATTAGACATTGTTTCTAGTCATCGCTCAAGAGCGCATATGTGCCTGTGTTTTCTTAGCGTGCCTGTGTTGTTGTGTTCGAATATCCACTCGACGAATGGACACAACCTATAGTGTTAAATCTGCACGCTTACTACTAAAGCTGCTATACGGCACCCAATAACCATGTTCTAAAATGTGAGGAAGCCGCTCAAGGATAAGATGTAAGATTGGTTTTACATCAATGTCGATTCAGTACTTTAAATCCCCATACAACTTTTCCAATGCAAAAATCTTTACTTTTGTGTCCTGGTAAACGTTAAATTAAAGATCTAGATAGCCCCATTGCCGTGGAAAACCCATGATGGACTTGCGAATGAATTTAATGGGCGATGTTTTTATTTTATTTTTATTTTTTTAATGGTGGAACTGTGAATGAAAATACGAGCTTCCAGTGATTCACGCATCCACTCCTTTCCTCTCTTCTAGGTAGGGTGGGTAGAAATATGTGTAGATTTTGTTTTTATCTATGTCAGTTAAGTGAGCAAGTGCAAAACATTGTCGTGGCAGGAGGCGTTAAGAAATTTTCCTCACACCAGTGGATTTTCATTATAATGCATCCTCATTGGTACTAATCATCTGAAGGCCTTTCTTCCAGGGTTGGTGTTGAAATGGCTATCGTGCATGGCCCCCTTTTCTGCGTTAAAGGTGCACTTACCACTCAAGTTCTTAATACCTTGGCTACACTTGAACATATTTTCTGACACGCACCTCTGATCTCAACCGAAAACAAAGAGATGCCTTTCAAATCCTTCAACATTTTCGTTCTTATGCATTTTTTTCAAGTGTGTTGGCCCTTTATGGTGGTTACTATGAAAATTCTAAGGA
Organism: Pinus albicaulis; assembly: GCA_034641835.2. Lineage (NCBI taxonomy): Eukaryota > Viridiplantae > Streptophyta > Pinopsida > Pinales > Pinaceae > Pinus > Pinus albicaulis. The sequence continues at coordinate 1,775,694,571 of CM076578.1, read as the reverse complement.
TTTTGACTACACTAATATAGTCTATAGTCCATGGAATTAAACCTCTATCCATATTAAACATCAATCACACCATATGTCTAAGCATCACCACGTGTTGGAGAGGGTATCATCGTGTCATATTCAAAAATCCCTTGAAGAGCTTGTGTAGCCCGCACGGACAATTACAATCCTCATCTTGTAGAGTATATTAATGGTGTCTCGTCAATGGATCCTTGATGAAACTATTACGTCATCCAATGTATACTGATGGCATCTTTAACCCATTTCCTTAAAGTGGTGGGTCAAGAACAATTTAGCTCTCGGTAGTGGTGAGAACACACAAATGACCAAATAAAATAATTCACTTGAGGAGCATCTAATAGGTTACAAATTAAATCAATTGTTTGAGCACACTTGACACTTCATGATGCCACAAGATAACGATTCATTCATATAGAAGGCTTCCTTTAAATAACCAGGACCATGTTGTTGGAGGGTGGGGATTAAATGCAAAGTAGGGATGGCTTACATGCATCTAGGGCTACGAGGGCACAAAGGGGAATGTAGTTCACGCAAACCCTAATGTGCGTGTTGAAGGGTAGAACCTAACAAAAACTTAGGGGAATAGGCTAGGCATTGACTCTCACTATGATGTCGCGTGATGCTAAAGGGAGTGCAACCATGGGAAAGAGGATCATCCTTTTGACAAACTATGGTTTCTCCCAAACCCTACCATTATTAGGGTTTCATAATGCGAGCCAAACTTGAAACCTCACCTACCCGAGCCCAGCGCCCCATTGATTGGTAATGACTACTATGGGAACATATCTTTGAATCCATGGAGGGACTCTCAATTTTCTTTGAAGTAGTAAATCCCCAAACTCTAGTGTGTAGATGAGATATCAAGACAAGCGGGTGCAATGACAGGGTTTGGTGGGAATAGGTCACGGGGGTGTCATTGACTAAAGGTCGAGTCAAAATGCTAATGGCTGAGTGAGCAGAGGGGGACCCGAAATTTTGAATATACCCAAAATTTTGGGTGGTGTTGTAGCGGCTACAACACAACCCTAGTGAATATTCCATGTAATAAGGTTAAAAATAACCCCAGTTGATGGGACACTTATTCCAAGTTGAATTTTGGGCAAAACATCCTAGTGGGTGTTCATTTCGATTAATATGGCTAAGGAAATTGGCAAAGGAAAATCCAAAGGATTTGGAAAGGAAAAATGGCATTTTTGGCACATTTATTTATGAAAATAATGGAAATCAGCAGAAAAGGGAGATGAAAGGTCACAGGTTGCATGTGAGGAGGAAAATGATGGAATATAATGGAAAATGAAGAAAATAGAGGCCTCTTCTATAAAAATGCATCTGAGGATCAGTTGATACCCTTTGTTAGTGCATTTGTGGAGGTCCCTCATTATTCTCTCTCTCTCTCTCTCTCTCTCTCTCTCTCTCTCTCTCTCTCTCTCTCTCTCTCTCTCTCTCTCACCCTTATACACTTATATTTACTTGGAGAACTTTGGAATTGGAGAAAGAAAGGAAAGAAAGAAGGAAGAAGGAGGAAGCAAGAAATAATGAACAAGAATCAAGTAGCTAAAATAGGATCCTTGGTTGGTATTGATTTTCATTTGTATTTTCCTTGCTAGATCTGGCATGCATGGTATTGCATGTGGTTCTTTTATGTCTTTGCATGGGATTTTTCTAGATGTTACAGTGTTTTTAATGTAGCCTTACAATTTTCGAATAGCCATGGTGTTGTGGAGTTCTCATGCTTTGGTTTAGCTGGATTACCATATGGATTAGAAGCTAAGTGGGGTGGATCTCTGAATTGATATAACACATGGCCTAGTAACTCTTGAACCAGATTGTGGGTTGCGGTAAAGTCAGATATTGTGTTGCCTTAGTATGCCTAAGGAATCCTCTACTGGTGAATGATGGGATATACGCTAAATAATAGAGGTGGTTTTCTCTCCATCAGGCCTAGAAATCCCAAGTTTTGGATATATGGTATATCCTGGAGAGTATGTATTGGTTTAGGGCCTAGTGACCCGTGATTCAGATTGTGGGTTGCAGTAAAGCCTGAGAGACTAGGAGACAGGAAAATTCCTCATGGTTTGGGTGGAGAGAATCCATTGATATCCATGCTTGTGTTGGCCTAGTGTTTGGGCATAGATCGCGGTAAAGCCAATTATGACATGTTTATTGTGTTGGCCTAGTGATCAGGGATGGTGTATGGTAAAGCCTAATTTCTATTAATGGTGGTGAGGTGGTTTAGCCTCGTGATGCCATGGTTTGTTCTTTCAGTTTGAGTCCCACATTCATGCATGGAATATGGCACAGGGGTGATTGGCTGAAGAGATGTTTCACTCAACCAATCTATGGTAAGGTGGAACATAGAAGTCCCATCTCTGATTGGTTATATATACATAAATGAGAAGGTCATTCCTTCGGTATTTGGTATGAAAATGTACTGGTTATTATGTGGATTCTATTGTCGTTGTATCCACTATATTTTTGTTGTTATTATGCTGGCTATAACCCTATATTTTATGAGTGATGATGTATTGTTCTCTCCATGTTTTTACTTGTAAATGAATGCACAATGTATCTATGGTTAAATAGATTGTGTGTCAGCTAATGATGTAGGGAAGCATTGATTCTTAGCGATTCTCAGATAAGTGTGAGACCTCTTTGGTGTGTTCTGTTGTTTCTACCTGTAGCTTTCATGTTTGTGACATGTTTTACAAAATTCTCGTCATGGATAGTGTTTTTCAATTTAATTTTCTTAAATAGATTACATAAATTATCGACCAGGGCTAGTAAATTGATGAAGTGTAAATGCACTATATGTGCTAGGAATCCTAATTATCTAAGTTGAATTAAATTTTCAGTGCACATGATTAGATTATTTATTGAAATTAACTCTAAGGAAGATTATTACATTGATATCTAATTATGAATTCCACAAAACCAATAAAGATATCAAACTCATAAATTAATCTCGTACTTACAAAATGAAATTTAACTCATAAAGACTCACACACACACTCTGTAAAATATCTAAAATGTGCTTTGAAAGAAACTTAATTTCTAAAAGAATAAACATACTCTTGCATGAAAAATAAAAAGGAATTTAAGCTATGTTCACACTTACTTAAATTGATAATCCACTCTTACTTTGAAATAAAACGCACAACACTCATGCTCTGAAATGAAACCTACAAACTAATTCTCTGATTCTCAAAATTACAATATCATTCTTAATTCAAGCTCTCAATGCTAACTCCATTGATGTGCTCCGGAATTAATATAATAAAATGATCAAAAATAATCAAATTGTTGTTGTCTATGAATTCAATCGTATGCTTCATATAAACACTACATATCTAATATGTTTCTCAATCAAGATAAATATACGTTAGGGGGATGCATCCATCTAATTGATAACAAAATTCAGAAATTAAAATAACATAAATGAAATTGAGAAATATAAATGACATAAATGAAAAACACTTACTGCTTGAGGGGGCCCTCCACAAGCATATGGAAACAAAACTGTGTTGACAGATCAATCAGGCATCGAGATGAGAAAAACTTCGCTTTATATTAAAACAGACTTTAAAATTTCACTAATGCATAGAATAATAATAACGATGATGCTCTATAACGTATCTGCTACGCGATTTTTATAAATATTTTTTCATAAATGCTCAGAGCTTATTTAGATAAAATAATACTAATTTAAGCTTAGAAAATATCCTTATCAGAAATCGCTCATGATTTTCTATTTGACAAAGAAAATCATGAGGCATTTGTTTCACTTCTCGCTCGCTTGTTGTAGCTAACCCGTTGACTTTCACCTTTGACCATTCAATTGGAACCTTCTTCCACAAATTTGATTCATGAAGACATGAGGAAAATGGTGAGGAGACTAATCTCTATCTCCCCATACATATTTTTCTCCAGCTAGCACTTTGGATCCTGTTCAACAATGGACTCAACTGCAAAATCAGATTTTGAGTGCAGAAAAATCAAAATTTGGTAGATGATGCAAATATTAGGAAGATAATAAAGAACATTAGTAACATATGAAATATGACACAATTATATACCCGTCAAGCTTTAAATCCACTGATTTGATGCCCATTGATGGTTATGATGGTCAAAATAGGTGAAAAAGGATTTTCAAAAAGAAACAATTATGACGCTCAACATTCCCCCACACAAAGGTCATTGCATGTCCTCATGCAAAAAATTCAAAACTGATAACCTTTCTATGTAACTTCCTTTCTTCAGAAACCTCAGCTATAACATCTAATTTTGTCTTCTTTACCCTTTTCTTAGCAACTGCCATTCTGTGATTCTTCATCATATTTTTGTATTTCAAACTTATGACATTCTTTCTGAAAGAATTTTTCTTTTCCTTCAACTTTTTATTCTTCTTATTACATACACCTACGTGCAAGAGAATGTTATCATTATGGGTCCTTTATAATTCATTTTATGCTTTTAAGGTCTCATGTTCTTGTTTCAGATGTTTTTTCAATATCTCTAATTCATAGATTTATTTCTTTAGAGTATTGATGATTGGAAGTTCTTTTGGAACAACAGATTGAATTCCTTCTACTTGATTTGAAATAGATGTTCTCTTTTCCAAAGACTCAATATAATCATATATTTGTTGTTTTACTGGGTCAATTTATGGTGACCTTCTCTTGGTTGATGAAACAATAGGTGAGGGAAACTTTGATTCCTATTCCACTTCTAAATCAACATACTTTGTGAATGGTTCCTTTATTGTTTTATGAAGCCTTTCACTTCTCCTTATAGTGGATGAAGGAGGTACTTATTTTTGAATGTTTCTATGTTTTGTTTTAGTTGCTTTCGTTTCTTTTGTGAATATATTTTCTTCTTTTTGGCTGGCTTTCTTTCTTCTAACATCTTTCTTCCTTGTGTATTCCAAAATATTCACCAAAGAAGTTTCATCTTCTGAATTTTTTCCTTGTTATGGAGGGTTTTCAACAGAGCTTTCAGGCATTTTACTTCTACTTCTCCTTATTTTGTTACTACTAGCTATGTCTTGTTTTTCTTCCTTAAAGTGGTTTATGACTAGAAAAGTTTCCCAATTATCTCCTAATATCTCTAAATGAGCTTCAATGAGCATTTTAATAAGACTGTGGTGGTATATAGTGTTGTCAATAAATTATATCTTCCTCTGAGTATTACCACACATTTTCCTTAAGCTATTCAGTAGGAAATAAGGTAAATTTGCTTCATTCCCTTCAAGAAAGTGCATCATGAGATGAATATGGTAGAAAAATAAACTACCAAACCTACCCTCGCATGTAATAAATTTATGGATAACTAGAAGCAAATTCCTCCATTTAGTTTTAAAGGTTGTGTTAGGAATACCTTTATTGAAAACATTGATGTCCATTCCTAGATTCTTTAAGAATGTCCTCGATTCATCCCCTTCAATTCCTTTATTTTTAAACCATCTTTCTCCAACCCTTGGGAGCTTGGAAACATCAACTATGAAAGGATCTATCACCACTATTATGATATCTCCAATTTCAACCTTTGTTCCATGAAAATCTCGAGCAAAATATTTGGTCACATCTCTATCAAAACCATCAATTTTTTCTATACATTCCCACCATTGCACCTACTCCAACATTTTCTTGATTTGGGGATATCCTTCCATAAATTTCTTCCCATTAGGTTCATTCTGAACAATTACCCCCATGGTGGTATAGCCTCGTCTCACAATTGTTTCTGTGATAGGATTATGGAAATGGGGTATGGTCGAGAGAGAGATGAGGGATATAAGCGAGGTTGAAAGTTGAATGATAAATATGAGTAGGGTTGAGATATGAGCAAGGGCGAGAATGAAATAATTTTACAAAATAACAGAGTATAAATGAATGAGCAGCGGAGTTAACAATAAAACTGGGTTTTCAAATGGAGTGGTAATGTATTAATGGATGACATATGGGCTTCTACGGCTAGTTTTAGATGACATGACATAATACTTATGATTTAACCCGAAGTAATAATTAGCTCGAATGGTGGTATTAACATCTCTATTATTTCATACTTCTAATGTTTTACCTGTATTATAAATCATACTTACATACCTCTGAATTGATAATTCTAATGATTGGTTGTTTCTTGTGATTTGTCCTTAGGTGCCTTCATTCTCTAGTTTGGTCATCCTTATTTTGGAGTCTTCAAGTGTTCCAATCAATAATTTCCTGTTAGTATCAGCTGTAGAATTTTTTCAAAGATGCAGATTCTTAGCAATTCTATAGCTATTTATTTTGAATGAAAATAGGGATATAAAGAAAATTGGGAACCATATTGGGTTTGAGAAAGAAAATTTAGGATGCCAAGAAAATTTGGTTTTCACCCTAGATTTTCTGTATAAACATGCCAACATTTGTAGGTTTTCATGTGCATACAATTTATTATTATTATTATTATTTTATTTTTTAGTTTATTTTATTTTTATTTTATTTTATTTTATTTATTTTTTATTTTTTAATTCTAAAAGAAAGAATTTTTCAAATCAATTTGGAGGAGAAGGAAAATACTTCTTAACCAACTTGAAATCAATATTTTCTTGCAATTTTTTTGCAAATTCTTCCTTTGTCAATGGCTTGTAGAAATTTTGAATAACTGATATATTATTCACCGAGATTCTCCTGATCACACACTATTTTAGCTTCATGCATAATACAGAATCTCTTCTACCATTGATCATCACATGCGGAAATAAAATCAATTGCATGCATACATTAAAACCACAAACAATCACACATATGAACACAGTATTTAATGGGAAAGCTTAAAGCCGAAAACCCCAACTATCTGTATATTATATGTCATGGAGATCATGTAACAATCATAGTACAAAAGCTCCTCACAAGCTCTCATGCACACCCTCAATTGCTACACACTATCAAGCTAGATCTATCAAAACACATGCTCCAATCTTTTGCCACTTGATAGCCAGCCTCTATTGCGTAATTAATGCTATGGGATGGCTTCATTAAATAGATAAACCATCTGGCTTGAACTGCGCAATCCTCATGGGCTACTCTACCTATCTTTGTGTTGCATATAGCAACAGTATAGTCACAACTAATAGTTAACCTGCTCTTTCACCTATTCTTGCACTGGTCTCCACTGAAACTGTCCATGCACTGAAGTTAACTGATGCATTCTTTAGTTGATTTATGGGTTTATAATTAGTGAATTAATTAATAATTAATTCACACCACTCTCACTAATTGTATCAATTAGTTAAACTGAATACAAATAGCTCAACTATGTTTAGATTAGTTAAACTGAATACAACTCCACTAACTTCCTCAATCAACTCCACCAAACTCTGTCACATGAGTTCTAACTGAAGTATCCATGAAATAGCACCACATAACCCTCAGGAATAGCGTAATTTCTTCTGTTAGCTCCTGTGCCACATCTGTGCACTTAACTGAAGTGCTCCAAGAGAATAAGATAATGTTTAGAGTATAAATATTATTAAGAGCTAATAATATTCGACATATCTATTTTTAGACTGGCAATCTAAAAATAGATTCCGCCCAATATGTCTAAAAATAGAAGTCCATATATTTTTCCAACTCGACCAACCATCCACAAATAGCATCCTGCAACTCATAGAATATGATCGACATGTCTAAAAATAGACATAGTCTAAAAATAGACTTTGCGCCAAAAATAGCTCGCGGGCCCACTTAGTGAAGGCGACTCTTTTCACTAAGCTCATCATCTTGTTGAATCTCAACACTCCCTCTCAACAAGATATGGATTATCCGCAACCCCTATCGTGCCCCCGTGGTATTCAAATTTTCTCCTGTGAGCACCTTCGTCAAGATACTCAGACCCCCCGATCTCCGGAATGTATGCTATGTATATGACTCGCCGCACACAATCTCCGATATGATGATACCGGATATCAATGTGTTTAGATCTATCATGAAATACCAGATTAACCGAGAGTTTAATGCAACTCTGATTATCACAATAAATCACAGTAGGATCTAAGTGTGAACCGAACAACCCGACCAGGATCTTTCTCATCCATATAGCCTCGCATGCAGCTAAACTCGTTGCCATATACTCGGCCTCTGTTGAACTGAGTGCCACGGATCTCTGCTTCCTGCTGTACCAAGAAACTACTGTCGACCCGATACTGAAAATCCCTCCAGATGTTCTCTTTTTGTCCGTTGGGCTCCCTGCCCAATCTGCATCCGTGAAGCCACATAGCTTCACCTCATCCGACTGTCTGTACCATCCACAATCCATATCCCGATGTGCCTCTCGCATATATCAATACATGCTTCTCCGCCTTCCAAAAGAGCTTAGTAGGCTTAACCATAGCTTGTGAAAGCTGGTTAAATGCATAGCATATGTTGGGTCGTGTATTGACCAGATACATAAGTGACCCCACCAACTATCGATAAACAATGGCATCCACTACCTCCGTCGAAGTAGCATCCTCCTTCCTCCAACCACCAGGAAGAGGAGTATCAATAGGCTTGCAACCATGCATGTTGAACTTCTCCAGTATCTCCCGGGCATACTTACCCTGAGAAAAAAATAGTCCACCACTACGCTGCCAAATTTCCAATCCAAGGAAATAGTGAAGGAGGCCCAAGTCCTTCATCTCAAACTCCTTTGCAAGATCATCCTTGCATGAGTGTATCAACAGTTCATCACCTGTCAAAATCAAATCATCTAAATAAAGTACAATGATCAGCAACTTACCCTCCACCACAATCTGGTATAGGTTCAGATCCGCCTCACTCTTGGAGAATCCAAGTCCAGTGAAATAACTGTCTATCCGTGTGTACCAAGCACGAGGTGCTTGTTTCAACCCATACAGCGCTCTCTTGAGCCTGCACACATGCGACTCGCTACTGAAGATCTCAAAACATTTGGGCTGCTCTATGTACACCTCCTCCTCAATGACTCCGTTGAGGAACGCAGTCTTCACATCCATCTGATGAATGTGCCATCCCATATGCGCTTAGAGAGTAAGAATCATCCGTATGGAAGAATACCTTGCGACAGGTGCAAAGGTCTCCTCATAATCGATCCCCTCTATCTGTGAAAAGCCTCGGGCAACAATTCTTGCCTTGTACTTATCCACACTCCCGTCAGCTGCCTACTTCACTTTGTAGATCCATCTCGAACCCACCATTTATTTCCCTTCCGGTCTCGGGACAATCTCCCATGCACTTTTTCTGACAATCGAATCATACTCTTCCACCATGGCATCTACCCATGCGGGGTCCTCCACAGCTTCCTCGAAAGAGGATGGCTCTGTCACGATACACTTGCTCATAAGAGCCATGTATCTAGTATACTGGTCAGGTGACTTTCTCTGTCTACGCTGTGATGTAGGTGCTCCTACAACCTTCTCCGCCCTCTGATGGTTGGTGCTGCTTGAGTGGTCTCTTCCACTCCATGAACCTCATATTGTGGCTGATCCACATCCTGAGACTCATCCTTAGGAATTAATAGCTCCTCATCTGCATGCAAGTGTGGCTCCCTCTCAAGCGAACACTTCATGGCTTTCTCCTCATGAAATTTGATATCCCATCGCACAACAGCCTTGCAACTGTCTGGAAAATACACACGATAGTTGTGGGGCGTATCAGTGTACCCCACAAATATCCCAACCTTCGCAGTCGACTCCAGCTTCTTCCTAGCATCCTTCGTCACATGAATGTAAACAGGTGAACCAAAAATCCTCAAATGGGAAATATCAGACCTCTTACCAGAAAACGCCTCCTCGGGTGTACTCATGCCAAGTATCCTGTGACGACAACGGTTCTGCACATATACTGCAGTATTGCATGCCTCCGCCCACAAGTGAATGGGTAGGACCTGATCATGCAACATCGCCCGTGCAGCACCCACGATCCTTCTATTCTTCTGCTCAGCAACTGTAATGTTCCTCAAATCAAACAAAAAAAAAATAAAAAATTCATGATCTTAATATTTTATTTACGCTGACTTTCTTACCCAGAACTCTACCTTAAAGTTTCTGCAATAAGATTTAACTTTATATAGAATTGAGTCTATGGATTTACCCTTTATTTTATGCAACTTAAAACATAGGGTTATCGCATTTAATAGTTTTGATATCTTATACCTATATCCCCTTAGGTACATCGTTCTATTTTTATTATATGACTTGATTGCTTTTATTACTTCCCCTCACACCATAGACTAACTCCCAATTTCGATCTTTTTAAAACTCCTATTCATAAGGTATGGCGAATCTTATTGTATTTTATATACCTTATACAAAGATCTAGACCGGACCGAATATATATATCTACGTTTCATACTACACATTGTTTTGCTTCACGTCCCATCCAAGATATTATTTTCGAGGATTATCATTTCGTTCCCGTTGTTTTTGCCTGGCCAGATCTTGGCGCATATTCTCTGGAGTACGAGTTTTAATTATAGTTATGGTTCACATTCCCCCATTCGTAGGGTTGCGTTACTTCGTCGATACGAATTTCCTACCACTTGTAGTTGAGCCCGGTGCCCATTTATGGTGATAGCACGATGCCAGCTCGCGTTGACAACTAGAGGTGCGGAATGTCAGTCGGATTAATGTTTCTCGGTTTTCAACTTCATCCATCCCTATGTCGATCGCTGGGATTGAAACAAGTGTAGGGCCTCGACAGTTTAGGGTTCGGTATGCTCGGTTGTGGTTTTTCTTTTAATACTGAAGGTTCGTAACTCAATTACTTTCTCTCCTTCCACCGATCAAACTCTCAGAGTATTCATCGACTCAGTCATTCTTATGAACGCGGGGAAGTCTTCTGAGAGAGGGTTCCTGCGTTTCTCTTCTTTCCACCCCCCTGTTTCATTATATCTGAAATCGTTTACTCCACCGATTCACAGACGTAGCCGCAACAAATGGTTATTCCTTGCTTCAGAACGCAGGTATTTCAGTTTCTGTATTGGTTTATTTCGATAGTGATTTTATCCATTAGCGTAAAGCGTCTTTCCTATTGCGTATTCCCTTCCACAATTTAATAGTCAGTTTTTTGTGCCCAATTTATGAGATTAATCCATGAAGATTTCCAGGATATGAATTTTGTTTTATAGTGAAGGAAGTTTACTCCTTGAAATTGCGTCTCATCGATTCCCTGAAGCATCTTACTTGGTTCTCCGTTCATGAACTCCATGAATTCCAGGTAATTACTGGATATGCTCCCTTATCACTCATTTTTGTTATAGACGGTCTAAAATTTTGGGAGTACTAGTGGAATATATACCTAACTGTAGTCTCGATTTGGGATGGATTAATTTTTCCCTTTGTTCACGATATCAGGGTTTTTAACAATTCATTCCTTTGCACTCTACGTCTCTTTGCATTGTTTGCACGGCTTAAATGATTTATAAATAATCCCCTTCTTTTTTTCTATTTCATGTGCCAGGTATATACTATCGATGAAGTTTCCAATTATTCAAATCGATATTTGATATCCATTAACCGTAACTAAGCGGTTTTATTCACAGGTTGTTTAACTACGAATTCCATCAAGCTGCTATACTCCCAAGTCAGTAATTGCGGCATTTAAATATTTCGAATATGTTCAAGGGGAATACCTACTGAATGGATTTCGGTTCCCTTAATTTCTGATGGGTCTGTGCCATCGTTACTCGTTTCAGAGATTTAGGTTTTTTTTATTTTCTATTTAGACTATGGATTTCCTTTACGTCTTCCTGCCTGGTTATACTGTGTTGACACCAGCAGATGGGCATTCCCGCTTTCTCCATAATTTTGTATCTAACGATGATGTTTAAATGGCATCTTTGCCGAGGACGTTTTATTCTTCTGGTTCGATTCCTTAGAACCATTCGTGGAGATAGTTTATGCTGAATTTCGGACTTTAGACATATAAATATTTATATACCACAGATGACTGTTTAATTTACTTTGAAATACTTTTCTCCTACAGGGTATCATTTTAACCTAGTAATTGAGGACAGACATATATCATGTTATAAGCCCCAGTTACCCCGCATATCACTCCTAACTAGGTTTATATAATATGATGTTTTCATCTCTTGATAGTATGTCTAAAGAAATTTCCAATACTACCTATACTAGCTATATAATGTATTTTGCTATACTGTCTTGTTAGGATATTTATTTTTCACTGCAAGACTAAAATGGTTTATCTTCAGAAATGATTTTCTGTTCATGTCGATTCTTTTGTTATACCCTTACTCTTACTGCTACATGCTTTGTTTAAGAGTTATAATTAATAGCTGATTATAAGGATAATCATCTACAATTTCTGTACAGTTAATAATGAATCTCCATTAGTGAAATCCACATTTGTTTTGAACTAATTATTTATGTTATATTTCCTCCATTATGTTGAGGCTAACCATAAATTTGTTTTTGTAACATAGTAACCAGAATTTATGGAAATAATTCCTAACCGATATATGGTTGTGGTTTATGAGTACCAAGAACTTATATAGAATCAAATGTTCTTTTGTACATCTCCAGTCATAATTATTGTTGTTCTAGTATTTTTAATACTGACTTAATAGAGGAGTTTCCTCTGACAAAATTTCATGTTAATGCTATTTTATTCATTTAAAGAAATTTTCATTTCCCATTGAATGTTTCAGCTACAGTTTGTTTTTGTTATACTGCACATAAAATTTTGCATGGTAAAAAGGGTTTAAAATTACACCATATTTCTTCTTGGGAATTTTAATAGTATCCCCAGATTTAGACCCACATTGGGTTTAGAGATTCTGGCAGATAATGTTCCTACGATACTGTTCTTACCACCATACAGAAGATAGAAGATTTCCTTCTTCTATTTAATTCTGTTAAAGGTAAGAATACAACAGACTTTAAGAATTGGTCCTTCCTTTATCCTTAGTTCTGAACTAATTCATTTCTTCTGCACTCTATGTATATTCATTTTCTCACTGTTTTCTTTCTTTCAGAAACAGATTAAAGTTACAGTTTAGCCAACAATGCATTTCTAAAAATTCTCCATTATTTATTCAGGCATTAACTTTGAAAAGTTGGAGAATCTCTCTTTTCCAATTTAACTACTATTACCCATAGTGTATACTAATAGACCCAAACAAAAATCCTACAGCTGAATTTCTTGTCTACACTATACAGACTTTTGAAGATAAATTCCTGATGATTACTTCTGTTGAGTGTAGTATGAAAATTTCTAATATATATCCAAGCAGATAGTTATATGTAGCCAATTCATACTACAAGTAATAAAACCAGTGGAAAATTTTAATTACATACCACACATGCAGTCGACCAACCTCCCAACCGTAGAGTCCTTCTGTCTCCCAGAACTCACCCCCCGAGCTGAGATCACATCCACCACAGACTAACCTCAATCTGTTTAGGAGTAGCTTATTTAAGCTATTGTTCCCCAAAGCCTGTTTCTAATTCTACGTCCAGAATATCAGGATGCTTTTCTTCCTGTTGGCCTAGGCTTCCCATCTTAGGGATTCTTTAAAGCTGTTTTATGCTTTTCCCAGCTTTTCCGGCTTTTTACCTCTTCCCAACTACTTTCCTCATCATTGGGGAAGTTAGATTTTTCCTCAAAATCTAATTTAGAAATAATTTTCTTTCAAGGATTTTTTTTTTGAAAGATTGTGGGGAAAATATTTGCTTTGTCCATCCTCATGGACTTAGCAAGTGATCCCATAAATCTCATTTTGGTCATTCTGCACAAAATCATCTTATTCATTTACTCAATTAATTTATTTAATTACATTCACAACATACTGGTCCTTTGGGGTCCACTCCCCTTAGGATTAAGGTTCAATTGTCTATCCTTGAAATTTAAATTCACAAACTGGGGGTGTTACATATTCCCCCTCTGAAAATAAACACCGTCCTCGGTGTTTTTTATTCAACTACTAGAGTTCATTTGTTTTTCAAACAAAAATGGATATCTTTCCATCAATTCAGCTTCTCTTTCCCAGGTAGCTTCTTCAGCAGTAAAGTGCTTCCACTGCACCTTTACTCGTGCTACTGTTCGATTTCTCAATTCAATTTCTTCTCGCTCCAATATTTGAAGTGGTTCTGGCAGAAACTCCCCTTCTGGTTCCACCTGTACAACAGTCCAATCAATTATGTGAGAAGCATCATGCACATATCTTTTTAATAACGAAACATGAAACACATCATGAACTCTAACATGGGGTGGTAAGGCCAGCTTGTAAGCCACCGGTCCCACCCTTTCTAATATTTCAAAAGGACCACAATATCTAGGAGCCAGTTTTGCACAACTTCCAGCATAAAGTGTGCTCTTTTTGGGTTTAATACGCAAATACACATGCTCTCCCACTTTGAATTCTTGGTGTACCATTTTCTTATCAGCATAGTTTTTCTGGCGATCTTGTGCTGTCTTGATTTTTCTTTGTATCTGTTTAACGATTCTTTCCATTTCCTGTAAAGCATCAAGTCCCAATATTAATGTATCTTCTGGCTGACTCCAGCTCAAAGGAGTATGACACCTTCTTCCATACAGTGCCTCAAACGGACTCATCTTGATGGAGGATTGATAGCTGTTATTATAGGCAAATTAAGCTAAATGCAAGTACTCTTCCCATTTTGATGGCCTATCCATCACATACATTCTCAGCATATCTTCCAAAATCTGATTAGTTCTCTCGGTCTGTCCATCAGTTTGAGGGTGATAGGCAGTGCTAAAATTCAGCTTAGTGCCCATCCCGCTAAATAGACCTTTCCAAAAGGCTGCTGTAAATTTAACATCTCGGTCAGAAACAATCACCTTCGGTACTCCGTGGAGTCTTACTATCTCTTTCAGGAACACATTTGCTACTTGAGCTGTCCCATAGGTAGATTTTACTAGTATAAAATGTGCAGCTTTTGTTAAAGTGTCTACTACTACCATTACTGAATCATGCTGGTATTTGGTTTTGGGTAATCCTATTATGAAATCCATGGAAACTGTGTCCCATTTCCATTCTGCAACCGGCAAAGGGTTTAAAAGACCAGCAGGATGTTGATGCTCAACTTTGACTAGTTGACATTCCATACATCGTGTTAAATATTCTGCTACATCTTTCTTCTTTCCGGGCCAAAACAACTTCTTTTTCAAAGTTGTTAACATTTTCTGGTATCCTGGATGTCTGGCATATGGCTGTTTGTGATATTCATCTAGGATCTCTCTTTTCAAAGTATCCACATTTGGAACATATAGTCTGTTTTTGTAACAGATCAGCCCTTTTTGGTTTTGAGTGAAATCAGTTTTCTCCTTTTTCTGTAATTTCACCAAAAGTGTTTCATAATTTGGATCTTGGTTTGTTGCTTTTCTCACCAATTCTTCTACTTCGACCTGGGCACTACTCCCAATGCTGTTTAAAATCTGACAAGAATTTCTACTCAATGCATCAGCAATTTTATTTTCTTTCCCTCTGATGTGTTTTATGTCCATATCAAATTCGCTTAGAAAATACATCCATATGGCTTGTCTCGCATTCAACTCAGTTTGGGAAAAAAAATATTTGAGACTAATATGATCAGTCATCAATGTAAATTTTTTTCCCAGGAGATAGTGTCGCCACATCTTCAAAGCATGAATAACAGCAGCTAACTCCAAATCATAGGCATTGTAGTTTTGTTCATGTACCTTCAGTTTCCTAGATTCATATGCAATAACTGAATTTTCCTACAAGAGGACTCCTCCCAACCCTTCTCTACAAGATCCGTACATACTACAAATTCTTTATCAAGGTCTGCAATCTTCAGTATAGGGGCTGTAGTAAGTTTCAGTTTCAATTGGTCAAAACTGTTTTGACATTTCTTAGTCCACTCGAAATTGACACCCTTCCTTTGTAATGAGGTTATGGGATGTGCTATGGCAGAAAATCTCTCCACAAATCTGCGATAATAGCCTGCAATCCCCATGAATGATATTACTGCTAAAACATCAGTTGGTACAGGCCATTCTTTTATAGCCTTTATTTTTTCAGGATCAACAGCAAGGCCTTATTTAGAAATAATATGGCCCAAGTATTGAATCTTATCTTTATAAAATTCACATTTGCTGAACTTGGCATATAGCTGGTTTTCTTTCAGATTTTGCAACACAATCCTCAAATGTTCTCTATGTTCATTCTCATTTTTGGAGTAGACTAAAATATCATCTATGAACACAAGAACAAATTTATCCAAGTACTTATTTAACACACTGTTCATCAGACACATAAATGTGGCAGGGGCATTTGTCAAACCAAAAGGTAGGACTACAAATTCGTAGTGTCCATACCTGGTTCTGAAAGTTGTTTTGCTGATGTCTTCTTCCTTGATTCTGAGCTGGTGATACCCAGTTCTTAAGTCAATCTTCGAAAAGACTGAAGCCTCTCTCACTTGATCAAAAAGATCATCAATTCTAGGTAAAGGGTATCTATTCTTAATGGTCAACTTGTTCAGTTGGCGATAATCAATGCACATCCTAAAAGTTCCATCTTTCTTTTTCACAAATAGGACCGGTGCTCCCCAAGGAGACACACTTGGTCTGATATAACCTTTATCTAGCAATTCTTGCAATTGCATTTTCAGTTCCATAAGTTCAGGGGGACTCATTCGATAAGGGGCTCGGGAAACAGGTGCTGCTCCCGGCACCAGATCGATTGTAAATTCAATTTCTCTTTTGGGGGGAAGATGAGGAATATCGTCTGGAAATACTTCCTTATATTCCCTTACCACCGATAAATCATTCAGCAAACTTTCTCCAGTTTTCTGTTCTATTTCTTCCACATGTACTGCATAAACTTGGTATCCCTTTCTAGCTGTTCGTTTTAATTGTAGTGCTGATATTTGTCTGACAGAAATGGATTTTGGTTTTCCTTTGAGCATAAAAGGTTTCCCTTCCTCATCCACACAATGTAGAGTCTTATCCCAGCAGTTCATCAGGGCTTTCTTCTTTTCCAACCAGTCCATTCCTATCAACAAATCATAGGAACCTAAAGGCAGAATGTTCAGATTTACTTCTGTTTGAAAATCATTTAATTTCATTTCTGTTAGGGGCACTTTATGTGTTACTTTCCTCTTGGTACCAGTGGCCAGTTGAACCAACCATGACTGCTGAAATTTTTCAGGTTTAAGATTACATTTTTCTACAATTTTTGGACTAATGTAGCTTAAAGAAGCACCCAGATCAATCAAAACAGTAACATATTGGCCAGAAATCTTACCCTCCATTTCCACCATGGTAGCTTGATGTTCTGCTTGCCGGTTCTCCAAGGCTGCACTGATATTGGGTATGCTTCGTGCTATGTCATTTACTGTGGTTGCTTCTCGATCTCTCCTAATCATATGAATATTTCTGTGGGGACAATCCCTCAACAGATGGGGTTCTCCGCATCCCCAACATTTCAAAGGTTCCTTCATTTTGACTGTTCCCTCTTTCTTACTGTCTTCATTCATTTGTTTTGAAGCCACCTGCGACTGAGCAGTTTGACTTTCTCTGGGTTTACTAAATTTCTTTCGCTGATGGTCCCTGCCAAAGTTCTTTAAACAGGCTGGTTTCTGTCTCCTTCCCTTGAACTCACTCTTGTTTAACTAGCCTTTTCCCTGTTCAGCCTTGCCCTTAAACTGCTAGTAGCATAGTCTCGCCTTTCTTACTACCTCGTCCATGGTTTTTGGATTATCAAATTCAATCTTCTCTTTGTACATAGCTGGCAAACAGTTCAGAAACCTTTGTACCTTTTCCTTCTCTTCCCTAATATAAGGGACATATCTCAACAGATTTGTAAACTTGGTGACAAACTCATCGATAGTGAGCTGTCCCAGTCTAAGTTCATGAAAGTCCTTGGCTTTATCATCATAGTAACGTTCATTTAAATAACGGTTTTTGAACTTAACTTGGAAATCCTCCCAAGTCACTATCTTTTCATCAATGGCATGAACCATTTTGGTCTCCTCCCACCACAAGGTAGCCTTACCTTGTAGCTGGTAAACAGCTAATTTGGCCTTCAGATTGCTCTCATATTCATAAACTTGGAAATACTTAATCATGTTCAGCAACCAAGCTTCAGCATCTTCCTCCTTCTCTCCATCATAGGAGGGAGGTTTGATCTTGCGGAATTCTCCCTGTAATTCCCTTTTCTGTTTATACTGATGCCTACCAGCATCATCATCCTCAGATTCATCAATCTTCCTCTTTCCGGAACCTTCGCCTTCTTGGCTGTTCTGTGAGGTTAGCTCTCTGATGATTTTTTCCTGCTCCCTACTGGCTGATGACAACTTGTCATTTTGGCTTTTCAGCTCAGCCAATTCATGTTGCAACCTGTGCAAGATAGCCATAACCGGAGCATTTGGATCTGGCGTACTAAACTCGTCCCGCAGATCCACATAAATTTCTTCACCTTCAGCCATTTTAGCACCACTGTACACACTCATAATACCGATCAGTAAAATTTAAAAAGAACAATTTCTATAATACTCATTTACACATATAATTCTCAGCAACAGTGAGCACAATAACAACAGCCCAGTTTTTATAACTTGGGCTCTGATACCATTTGTAATGTTCCTCAAATCAAACAAAAATTTTTTTTTGTTCTTTTCATGATCTTAATATTTTATTTACGCTGACTTTCTTACCCATAACTCTACCTTAAAGTTTTTGCAATAAGATTTAACTTTATATAGAATTGAGTCTATGGATTTACCCTTTATTTTATGCAACTTAAAACATAGGGTTATCGCATTTAATAGTTTTTATATCTTATACCTATATCCCCTTAGGTACATTGTTTTATTTTTATTATATGACTTGATTGCTTTTATTACTTCCCCTCACACCATAGACTAACTCCCAATTTCGATCTTTTTAAAACTCCTATTCATAAGGTATGGCGAATCTTATTGTATTTTATATACCTTATACAAAGATCTAGACTGGACCGAATATATATATCTACGTTTCATACTACACATTGTTTTGCTTCACGTCCCATCCAAGATATTATTTTCGAGGATTATCATTTCGTTCCCGTTGTTTTTGCCTGGCCAGATCTTGGCGCATATTCTCTGGAGTACGAGTTTTAATTATAGTTATGGTTCACATTCCCCCATTCGTAGGGTTGCGTTACTTCGGCGATACGAATTTCCTACCACTTGTAGTTGAGCCCGGTGCCCATTTATGGTGACCGCACGATGCCAGCTCGCGTTGACAGCTAGAGGTGCGGAATGTCAGTCGGATTAATGTTTCTCGGTTTTCAACTTCATCCATCCCTATGTCGATCGCTAGGATTGAAACAAGTGTAGGGCCTCGACAGTTTAGGGTTCGGTATGCTCGGTTGTGGTTTTTCTTTTAATACTGAAGGTTCGTAACTCAATTACTTTCTCTCCTTCCACCGATCAAACTCTCAGAGTATTCATCGACTCAGTCATTCTTATGAACGCGGGGAAGTCTTCTGAGAGAGGGTTCCTGCGTTTCTCTTCTTTCCACCCCCCTGTTTCATTATATCTGAAATCGTTTACTCCACCGATTCACAGACGTAGCCGCAACAAATGGTTATTCCTTGCTTCAGAACGCAGGTATTTCAGTTTCTGTATTGGTTTATTTCGATAGTGATTTTATCCATTAGCGTAAAGCGTCTTTCCTATTGCGTATTCCCTTCCACAATTTAATAGTCAGTTTTTTGTGCCCAATTTATGAGATTAATCCATGAAGATTTCCAGGATATGAATTTTGTTTTATAGTGAAGGAAGTTTACTCCTTGAAATTGCGTCTCATCGATTCCCTGAAGCGTCTTACTTGGTTCTCCGTTCATGAACTCCATGACTTCCAGGTAATTACTGGATATGCTCCCTTATCACTCTTTTTTGTTATAGACGGTCTAAAATTTTGGGAGTACTAGTGGAATATATACCTGACTGTAGTCTCGATTTGGGATGGATTAATTTTTCCCTTTGTTCACGATATCAGGGTTTTTAACAATTCGTTCCTTTGCACGCTACGTCTCTTTGCACTGTTTGCACGGCTTAAATGATTTATAAATAATCCCCTTCTTTTTTTCTATTTCATGTGCCAGGTATATACTATCGATGAAGTTTCCAATTATTCAAATCGATATTTGATATCCATTAATCGTAACTAAGCGGTTTTATTCACAGGTTGTTTAACTACGAATTCCATCAAGCTGCTATACTCCCAGGTCGGTAATTGCGGCATTTAAATATTTCGAATATGTTCAAGGGGAATACCTACTGAATGGATTTCGGTTCCCTTAATTTCTGTTGGATTTGTGCCTTCGTTACTCGTTTCAAAGATTTTGGTTTTTTTATTTTCTATTTAGACTATAGATTTCCTTTACGTCTTCCTGCCTGGTTATACTGTGTTGACACCAGCAGATGGGCATTCTCGCTTTCTCCATAATTTTTTATCTAACGATGATGTTTAAATGGCATATTTGCCGAGGACGTTTTATTCTTTTGGTTCGATGGCTTAGAACCATTCGTGGAGATATTTTATGCTGAATTTCGGACTTTAGACATATAAATATTTATATACCACAGATGACTGTTTAATTTACTTTGAAATACTTTTCTCCTACAGGGTCTCATTTTAACCTAGTAACTGAGGATAGACATATATCATGTTATAAGCCCCAGTTACCCCGCATATCACTCCTAACTGGGTTTATATAATATGATGTTTTCATCTCTTGATAGTATGTCTAAAGAAATTTCCAATACTACCTATACTAGCTATATAATGTATTTTGCTATACTGTCTTGTTAGGATATTTATTTTTCACTGCAAGACTAAAATGGTTTATCTTCAGAAATTATTTTTTGTTCATGTCGATTCTTTTGTTATACCCTTACTCTTACTACTATATGCTTTGTTTAAGAGTTATAATTAACAGCTGATTATAAGGATAATCATCTACAATTTCTGTACAGTTAATAATGAATCTCCATTAGTGAAATCCACATTTGTTTTGAACTAATTATTTATGTTATATTTCCTCCATTATGTTGAGGCTAACCATAAATTTGTTTTTGTAACATAGTAACCAGAATTTATGGAAATAATTCCTAACCGATATATGGTTGTGGTTTATGAGTACCAGGAACTTATATAGAATCAAATGTTCTTTTGTACATCTCCAGTCATAATTATTGTTGTTCTAGTATTTTTAATACTGACTTAATAGAGGAGTTTCCTCTGAAAAAATTTCATGTTAATGCTATTTTATTCATTTAAAGAAATTTTCATTTCCCATTGAATGTTTCAGCTACAGTTTGTTTTTGTTATACTACACATAAAATTTTGCATGGTAAAAAGGGTTTAAAATTACACCATATTTCTTCTTGGGAATTTTAATAGTATCCCCAGATTTAGACCCACATCGGGTTTAGAGATTCTGGCGGATAATGTTCCTACGATACTGTTCTTACCACCATACAGAAGATAGAAGATTTCCTTCTTCTATTTAATTCTGTTAAAGGTAAGAATACAACAGACTTTAAGAATTGGTCCTTCCTTTATCCTTAGTTCTGAACTAATTCATTTCTTCTGCACTCTATGTATATTCATTTTCTCACTGTTTTCTTTCTTTGAAATAGATTAAAATTCTGATTTAGCCAATAATGCATTTCTAAAGTTATATTATTTTATTCGGGCATTAACTTTGAAAAGTTGGAGAATCTCTCTTTTTCAATTTAACTACTATTACCCATAGTGTATATTAATGAACCCAAACAAAAATCCCTCTGGCTAGTTGACTATCTACTGCCATACTTTTGAAGATAAATTCTTTGATGATTACTTATGTTGAGTGTATTATATGAAAATTTCTAATATATCCAAGCGGTGATTATATGTAGCCAATTCATACTACAAGTAATAAAACCAGTGGAAAATTTTAATTACATACCACACATGCAGTCGACCAACCTCCCAACCGTAGAGTCCTTCTGTCTCCCAGAACTCACCCCCCGAGCTGAGATCACATCCACCACAGACTAACCTCAATCTGTTTAGGAGTAGCTTATTTAAGCTATTGTTCCCCAAAGCCTGTTTCTAATTCTGCGTCCAGAATATCAGGATGCTTTTCTTCCTGTTGGCCTAGGCTTCCCATCTTAGGGATTCTTTAAAGTTGTTTTATGCTTTTCCCAGCTTTTCCAGCTTTTTACCTCTTCCCAACTACTTTCCTCATCATTGGGGAAGTTAGATTTTTCCTCAAAATCTAATTTAGAAATAATTTTCTTTCAAGGATTTTTTTTTTGAAAGATTGTTGTGAATAGTTGCCTTATCCATCCTCATGGATTTAGGCAAGTGATCTCATAATCTCATTTTTGGTCAATATGCACACCATCATTTTATTTATTTCCTCAACTTGAATATTAAAATACATTCACAAAATATTTATCCCTTGGGGTCCAATTTTGTGGATTAAATTCTTCAAATGTCTAACTTTGAAATTCCATTGATATAAATCGGGGGTGTTACACTCCCCAAAGAGATACACTTTGGCTCGATGTACCCTTTATCCGCAAATTCTTTGGTGAATCGCACTGTGTTGCTCCAAGCACCAAATCGATGGAAAAGTCGATTTTCCTTTCTTTGAGGGTAGATAAGGAATCTCATCTCGGAAAAATTCTTTGAAATATTCAATACTGTAAAGTGTGTTGGGAAAAATACTCAGAGGGGGGGTGAATCCGCATTTAGGGAAAACTAAAACTTTTTTCTTTTTCATGCTCTAAACCCATACGCTTACTTCTTCGAAGCCAACTACGTATACACGCTGATATCCTTTATAAGTAACTGCGTATACATAGAGTAGATTCACCATGCCATTAGTTATTCACTGTATCATTCCATCATTCATTCATATTGATGGCTCTATAAACAAGAAACATGTGCGTAAGAACAGAATAAACCATCACACAAAGCATCACACATGAACACGGGGATTTTTAGGTGGAAACCCAAGTCGCAGGAAAACCACCGCCGGCAGCTTGCTCACCCTTCAATATTTTATTATAGAGAAAACATCTACAAACAAATGTGCCGGGTGTGACTCTACCAAACACGCAGCACCCATCTCGCGCTCGCTTACCAAATGCCTCTCCGGAAGGGAGCTACGACCCCCCGACTCGTTATCAAATTTCTCTCCTGAAGGAGCTACGACCCCCGCATCTCGTTTACCAGCCTCACCCGGAAGGGAGTAACACCCCCCATCGTTACAACCTAGCACTCTATGGACCACGTTTCATCAATTTTCACACCGGATCCAAATCTTCCTTTAGGACACCACTTGCAGCTGGCTATTTCATCATATTTTCGGTAATCGGACCTACTCCCTACATTTAAGCACACCAACCATGAAACAGACATGGCACTCACTCGACAAATATCAAGAAACCAAAGAGAACAGACGACATTTAATACAAACTTCAAGAAACCCTAGTTTGCATACACGCTTTCCTTTCTTCCGATGTCGCGTATATACGCTCTCCGTTCACATAAACCAAAGGTATACCTCCGTACACATGTAGCCTTATTTCATTGCGCATACGCGCTTTCTCTTTTCAATGTGGTTGCGTATATACGTACTTTCGTCAAATCGCAGCGTATATCTTCAACCATTATAGAGCAAGATACTTATTCAGATCATATATTCGCCCAGATTTACCCTTTTCTTCGTACAAATGTTTGCCTCATCTCGCATCTAAGCTTCCTCTCCATAAACATCTCGTAGATATAAATACATTTCGTATCTAGATATCTCGCTTCATCATTTCTTCATAAAGATCATAGATTCAGATTCATCATCAAAACTTAATTTTCATACGTATCTACTTTTTTTAGAGAGAAGTATTCATTCAAGCTCGTACATCTTGTTCCCATACCCGTTAATTTTGGTAATAACACCTCTTTCTCCTTATAGGTTTACCCTTTTCAATACCATGAGCCAAAACCACATTACTTCCGATGGTATTCCCCGATGGGGTCATTTAGACGAATCACTACCTTCAATACAGCGGTCATCACCATGGTGGTTGCCCCCGGTTTTGCATTTTTAAGAGCGTCTTTTTCCCATACGCAACTTGGCACGTTGCTCGCGTGATACGCTGGGATTTCCCCTAGGAAAATCCGAACCCTAGAGGACATGCCTTTTCATCAAGATTTAGCACACATGAATTCCTTTCTTATCAGCTCGTATTACCACCGTAGATACATCGATTAGCTCATCAAGACACGCCCATCGCTACGCCTTCACTGGGCAAGTTGGAATAATCTTGCCATTCAAGGACAAACATCTTGCCATCATATTTGCTAATAAAACATCATTTCATATCAGATTTAGCATCATTTACCAAGTTCATCAAGTCAAGAATAACTTCATCGTGGATCGCCATCAAGGAAAACACATGTCAATAAGCCGCATGTCTTTATCTTCATTCAAGGGGTTGGACATCATGGACAACATCAGACCATATTTCCAACAATCTCCCCTTGGACTTGATGGAAACCACGATGGTGTTTGCTCACAACTGATAGGTATATTAAGAATACAATGACACCATGTCACTCTCCCCATTCTTCGACACTATTCTTTCTCTTCACTCAAACACCATATCACTCTCCCTTGACATCAAGGGCAAAGGGTGGATCAAAACCAACATACTCTCCCCTTTTCTCCCCTCACCGGCGGAAGAAGAATTCTGCATCCTAGTTAGACACCGAAGTGACCAAGCTCCCCGAGTTCAAGTGCTGAATCTTCAAACATATTTTTCAATGAAGTATATGACTCTATGAACATCCTATCACCAAAGACTCATACTTTCATCAAATATCCAACCAAGTGGATTTACATATAAGACTCAAGTACCCAACCAAGTGGGTTACAAATTCGACTCAACTACCCAACCAAGTGGGTTTAAAAAAATTGACACAAATACCCAACCAAGTGGGTTTACAAATTTATCAAGTCCTTACATGATTGAATATTACACTTACAACATAGATCTCTACATGACCTTTTCACCAAGATACAAATATGACTTTTCATAACCAATACTGAATTCTCAAGAAAGAGAACATATCGTAACCATCATAATGCCAACAATGCATTATACTCGCCAACGCTAATGCCCCCCCGAATCCGTGTATCCAAGCAACCTTTCCATATGACTAAGGGTCCCCTTATTTTTGCATCCCGAACACTTTTACCAAAAAATCATCAAGGCATATTTATAAAAACATTAGAAATAGAATTATGAGAACCGGAACACCACCAGAGATACCAAATAGGTCGTAGATACCAAACAACACCGCAAATACACAAGAGAGTCGACTCCAAATCGTAAAATTGTCAAGAATCGGGACATACGCGAAGCTATGAACTCGTATATACGCGGGATCGTGTTTCAGAAACCCGCGGGATTCAATTCCATATTCTACACCAATCGTATCTGATCCTCTCGCGGAGAAAAAAAAGACAGTGTTCAACTTCTTCTCGTGGGATATTTGAATGCTTCCCCGGACTATAGATAGATAGAACAAGGTAGTTGTGTCTTCAAGCGTCATCCAACTGCTGTAGCATAAGCACATTAGTAACCAAGACTTGCATTCTTTCACGTATCAATACATTCTTTCCAAGAGAGATTATCATATCAGAACATCATCTTCAAATATATGTCAAGCAATCATCCATGTGGTCCAATATCATCAAGATCTTCAAGGTTTAACATGAAGTAACATATGTAGGCAAAAGATTCAACCATAGAAACAAACTCTCGCATGATATATTCTTTAGCTTCTGTATCAACCGACATCCAATCCAACCATGAGCACAAAAGATACTACTCAACTGTGGCTCAAAATCTCATCATAATAAACCATGTACCAAGTCATCATCATTTGAGCATGAGTATCACAAAACAAAGAATAAGCAATCATATTGCCAACAATGCACTCATTAGTTCAACCCAATAAGCCCCCTCGGGACCAGTTGCTCCTTCTTAACTTGTGCAACCTCGAAAATGTTCATCACAAGTCATCGGCGCAACAATCTCTCGCATGTCGTCTTATCTCCAAATTATAGGACTTTCATTCAACAATGAAAACTCTTCATCAAAAGCAAACAATGACTCATCCACAATCTTCAACATAAGGCAACCATGTATTATATCATCATTATTTAGAACCGAGAAACTAAGCCGATACGTAGTCAACATAAATACAAATCGATCGATACCCCAACCTCTCGCTCCGCATCTTCACTATCATATAAATTCTCTATCATCAATGCATACGTGATCGGTGTTCCGTCGGAACCTCGCGTATACACGTACTCGGTTCATCGAACCCGCGTATGGAAAGGAAGCATAGAAATTTTTTTCATCTTCCGTCATCTCCTCCGAGCTTGTAATTTCAGGTTTCCTTTTTCCACATTAGATGTGTTGTCGAAGTAAACATAACCGTAGTAACTGTAAACGAACTATGAGAGTCATCAAGTATTGCTCCCGCCGTGACGATACATTACTAAATCTCATAATGTATCCCACATCATTCTCATCAATATACAAAAGTCGACGCCGTAAGCGATGATCATAAGAGGGTCGAATTCCTACGTTCGATCTATTCATCTTTTTCCTGCATTTGTTTGAAATTTCTTATCAGGTGGCCGGAAGTTATCCAATTTCTCATGTTTGTTCAACCCGCATTCCTTTCAGCATGTCCATACTGTTTACAAGGTTAACAACATCTCATGTGACCAGAGAAAATAAGCACAAGAATCATAATGAGCTTTCTTTATATTCTTCCTTCTATTGCAATCAACAAATTTCAGGACCATACCAAGCTATGCATGAGAAAAATATCCCTTGAAACAACCGTAGCAATTCCTTCGAATAGAATCGTTTGACTGTGACTCGAAATGATCTGCTCCCCGCACTCCGCAACATGCCTGATACTCATAATAATCAAACCATTCAAAATTATCGATGCTTCCATAAATAGGGAGGAAATGGTTTTCTTTGAGAGTTCATGATTTCTGCTGACCCTTTGCTTCTTTCAATTCTTCTTGTGTTTTACTTTGGCATCCTTTGACCTTTGCACTTTGAACCAGGGGATTCTCCTTAACAAGCTTCATGAAACCAAGACCAAGTTTAATAAAGGTGGAGATCTTTGATTACCAAGAATATTATCCTAATCTTAGTAACATCTTGAAACTTCTAAGAGTTTATCCTTTTCTTCTAATTTACCCTTGAGAATGTTTACCTCAACCTCCTGTTTTTGGCAGCATTTCTTCTTCATGCTTTCTTCTTTCCTTCTTCCTTCTTTCATCAGATTTACCCGCCTTCAAGATTTCTTCTTTCAACCCATTATCTTGTTCTTCAAATGCTTGTGGTAGTTCTTCATGCTCCCTTATATGATTCTTCTGCGTACGAGATGATTTTCACTTCAAATTCTTCATTTTTTCTTATTTGATTTTTTCCAAATTTATTTTGAGAGCGAGGATTTCTTTTTTCAAGCTCTGCATTTTCTGGTGCATTTCTATATGTTCCTTCATCTAGAGATCATCTCTTTATTAGACAGAGTCTTCTCTTAATTTCTCTTTGTTTCTTTCTTCAACTTTGATCTTGAGAGCTTCTTCTAGATCCATAACATTTTTACTATTTTCATCATTGTACAGGACAGCAAAGAAGTCATCGTAACAATTATCAATAACAATTCTGCTTATCTTTTCCATTTCTCTCGCCGCACATGTTTTCTCGAGATAGCCCCTTTCTGCTGGCCTTCTTCTTTGCTTTCTTTCCCACTTGCGACGGATCTCCTTCAAGCGACCGAAGCTTCTGCTGCATGACCCAGTCTGCATACCACCTGCTGGGAAAACACTGTGAGGGGGGGTGAATCCGCATTTAGGAAAACTAAAACTTTTTACTTTTTCATGCTCTTTCTTAAAACTCCATACGCTACTTTTTCTAAGCCAACTAGTATACACACGCTAGTTATCTCATAAGACTCGCGTATACACAAGAGATCAAATTATGCCATTAGTTCTTCACTTACCATTCCATCATTCATTCATTAGATGTTCTATAAATGTAAGAACATGTGCAAGAAGTTAAAACAATAAACCATCACACATGAACACCAGATTTTTAGGTGGAAACCCAAGTCTAGAGGAAACCACCGCTTGCCAGCTTGCTCAGCCTTCAATATTTTATTATAGAGAAAACATCTTACAACATAATGTGCCAGTGTACTCTACCAAGACAGGCACCCACCGCGCTCAAGCGTACTCACCTCTCCGGAAGGGAGCCAGCGACCCCCACCTCGCCACTGTACCTCTCCCGATGGGAGCTACGACCCCCGATCTCGTTTACCAGCCTCACCCGGAAGGAAGCAACGACCCCCCGACTGAAGGCCACAACCCTCACACCTCTATGGACCACGTTTCATCAATTTTCACACCGGATCCAAAGCTTCCTTTAGGACAATTACCTATGTGCCACATTTCCATCATATTTTTAGATCGATCTAATTTACACATTTAAGCACAAATAACCATGAAATGATAATATATAACTCAATCAGACAGATGTCGCAAACCAAATAGAATATATTAGACATTTCTACCACGTACTTCAGCAAACCCTAGTTTTCATACGCGCTTTCCTTTCGATGTCGCGTATATACGTCAGCTCTCCGTTCACATAAACCGTATACCTTCCGTACACATGTGTAGCTCATTTCATTGCGCATACGCGCTTTCTTCAAATGGCCGCATATACGCTCTCTTTTACGAACTAGCGATATATTTTCAACCACAGGAGCAGCATACTTCTTCACATCGCATATTCAAATTTCGCATTTACCCTTTCAGATGTATGTTCACCTCTATCCTCTAGATCTAAGCCTTCCGTAAACATCTCGCGTATATAAATACATTTCAGATCTAGATATCCCGCTTCACTTTCTTCATAGGTGCATCATAGATTCGATCTATCATCAAACCTTTACCCTTTTCATACAAATCTACTTAGAGAGAGCATTCATTCAAGCTCGATATCTTGCTCCCATACCGATACCACGAATTTCTTCTCCTTATATAGGTTTTTACCCTTTTTCAATACCATGACAAACCACATTACTTCCGATGGTATTCCCGGATGGGGTCATTTAGACGAATCACTACCCAATACAATGGGTCAGCTTGTGTTACCCCTCTTCACCGTTTTGCACTTTAAGAGCCCTTTTTCCCATACGTGACTTGGCACGTTGCTTCTCACAAGGCATACGCCGACTTCCCCTAGGAAAATCCGCGTATTCCTAGAGACATACTCTTTTCATCAAGATTTAGCACATGCTAAATTCATTTCTTCATTGCCTTCCTCGTACACACCGTAGACACGATTTAGCTCATCAAAATACAATTTATCAAGCAATTACCATCAAGTAAGTTGCCATCATCTCGCCATTCAAGGAAAACATCTTGCCATCATATTGCTAATAATCATCATTTCATATCAGATTTACATCATTTACCAAGTTCATCAAGTCAAGAATAACTTCATCGGTGGATCACCATCAAGGAAAACACATGTCAATAGTCGCATGTCTTTACCTTCATTCAAAGGTTGCCATCAAGGACAACACTCGCATCATATTTCCAACAAAATGTCTAGTATAAGCTTTCCAGTTAAGTTGTCCTAATTCTTCAACATGTACATCATATACTTTTGATATCCTTTTCTAAACGTTATTTTAATTGCACATACGATATTTGTCTTATTGAGATTGGTTTTGGTTTTCCTTTTATTACAACGGGTCTCCTTCTCATCTATGTAATGCATGGCTTTATCCCAATGATTCATCATAGCCATTTTCTTTCTAACCAGCTCATTCTGCTTTTTAGCAAATCATATGAGCCTAAGTGAAAAATGTTTAAATTTACTTCTATATGAAAATCTATTTAATTTAATTGTTTTTTCGAGGCAACTTATGGGCGTTTTCGCTTTGGTACCGCAGCTAACCGGACCAACCAAGATCGTTGGAATTTTTCAGTTTTGAGATTGCATTTTTCTTACAACTTGGGAGTAACAGTAATCTGAAGAAGCAATCTCTCATCAATCAAAACTATACCGCATTGGTCAACGATCTTACCTTCCATATCGACCATAGCCCGATGTCTCCGCTTCGTCAGCTTCTCCAAGGTCGCACTCGATAGTGTATATGTTCCTAGCTATATCATTCATCGTGGGTAGCTTCTCTATCCTTCACAATCATCTAAATATTTCTATGTGGACACCTTCAACAGATGAGGTTCCCTGCAAATTTCCAACATTTCAAAGTCTCCCACATTTAACTAGCTCTTCCTTCTTAATATTCCACATATTTGTTTTTGAACCAACTTGGGACTCTCGAAATTTGAATTTTCTTTTCGGTTTGTTAAATTTCTTTCCTCTCTTGCCTGATGATCCTACAAAAGTTTTCAAGTAAGCTAGTTTTTGTTTTTATTTTAAATTCGCCCTTGTTTACCAAGCTTTTTTCCATGTTCACCTCTTCTTGCAACCGTTGGTAATATAATTCAGATTTCCTCACCGCTTCATCCATATTTTTTGACATTTAACTCTATTTTTCGTTATGAATAAATAGGCAAGTAGTTCAAAACCTTGTACTCTCTTGCCTTCTCTTCACGAATAAAAGGGAACATACCTTAACATTAGTGAACTTGGTGACAAACTCATATATAGTGATTCATTCTAACTCGAGTTCATGGAACTTTCGCTTTGTCATCATAATAACATTCGTTCAAATAGCGTTTTTAAACTCGACTTGGAAATATTCCCCAGTTACCGTTTAATTAATGGTGACCATTATCGTCTCCTCCCACCACAAGGTACCTTACCTGTAACCGGTAGACAACTAATTTGACCTCTCTCGCATTTGGTTCATAGACCTAGAAATACTTAATCATATTCAACAACCATGCTCTAAAGATCTTCCTTCTTCTCTCCATCATAGGAGGGAGGTCTAATTTTGGAATTCACCTTGTAATTCCTTTCTCCGTTTAGAGTAATGTCTATTAGTGTCATCTTCCTCGAATAATCCGAGAACTTGCCTTTCTTTCCCTTTCCGAACCTTCACCTTCGTCGGCCCGCGGTGTTCTTTATTATCTTTTCCCCGTCCTCACCGCGCAATGATAGTCTCATTCTCGATTCTTAGCTCGCCCATATCCTCGTTGCAACTCAGGCAACATAGCCACCAAAGGTTGGGATATGGTCAAGTTATCTTCATCACGCATAAAATACAAATTTCATCTCCTTCCGCCATTGACTTTTCGGGCCCAGCGTACCACCGTACACTAAAAAAAACAACATTAATAACAAAAGAAATTTTTTTCCTTCCAAAATAAATTTTAAGGTCACAAAGTACAACAACAACCCGCTTTTTTCTAACATGAGCTCGATACCATTTGTATATGTTTAAAAAAAAAAAAAAAAAATTCATTTGTCTACCCCATTTAGATTTCATGACACCTACTCTTAATGTGCATACAAATACCTACGTATCCGTATTTTTCCTAAGGTATGTCGATCTATATCCGACCGTCAATGCTTATTAATTGCCTCAAGTTGTGACGGTGACTTAACTTTTTAATTACATACCCATCTTTTTTATTTCTTAAACTATCTTATTAACTTCCCTTGTAATTTAAGTGGGAAGATATTATAACCTTCAAACAATTAACTTAACTCAAATTATTACTCAGACATGTTAATATATGGTTCATCCATAGCTACTATCATATGAATCATTTCTTACCAAATTGCCTTTGATTATATGTCATAAGATCCGTGACCCTATCATCCGTCAGGTGAGATAGTGAATAATACAATATCGAATTGATTTTGGTAACGTTTTACAATCCTTACACACAGCACGATTTCACCATTGCCGACCTTCGTGGTTTCATCTCACACTTGTCCTACATATTAAATTTCTCTTTGTACTTCTCACGATGATATTCAGAGTGCCGTACCATTGTTATACCCACATTAACACTTTTTCCTTTCTTCAGAACAGAAGTGGTAAATTAAAAGTCGTTTAATATTTATTTACCTGGTGCTTGAATTTACAACTTCTATCAACCCACCATTAAATACCTTCCGAGTGCCATTGATCTAACCCTAAGTCCAAGGAAACCTCTCACAGAGTTCTTTTTCCATCCGGATGGCGTGGATGCGTTAGGGGTTTTACATTCTACTTAATTGAGAATTTCTCTTGTTACAACCTTCATTTGGTTCCTACACATCTCGTGGCTAGGTTTACTGTGCTATCGATGGTATTGCCATCAGACTTCGACACACAAAGTCACTTGGTTTGCATACAAGGAGCGAGATTCATAGGTAACACATTCTCCTTATTACGCCATGCCTGTTTATTCGTGCCATATATCATATACAATTCTTATTATGATTACGATTTAACTCTACAAGAGGAGTTTGAAATTTTGATTCTCCCTTTGCTGTGTTTGTAATTAGATTTGCCTTATGAGAGTTGTGTCAGGGGTGAGAGGACTCTCAGTTGTTGAGTCATTTTTTCCGTAAGTGTGTGAATAATGATCCACATTTAGGCTTTGATTTTCTCCTGCGTTTGAATACAATGAGTCGATTTTTTTTTTTTTTTAGAATCATCGTCATTAGATACCTATGGTTTTGTTTCCTTTCGTAATCGGGAGCAACGCTGTGAGAATGCTTATGTCGTATTTCCCAAGGTAAATTAATATGTATATGGATGTTTGTTAATTTCTAGTTGTACTTATATTGGCTTATCCTCACCCTTTTTAATTTTGCATTTTGTTTTCTTGTTATTGTGATTATATTAATTCCCGCCATCATAATCTTCACTCTTATCATGCTCTCGTCACTTGTTCGAATTTCTCCCAAGACGTTTGTCTTTGTTTGTGAAATCAGGTTGGTTCCTTCTCGTCAAAGATAATTTCAATTTTTGTTGTTCGATATTCCCATATGTATGGGTCATTTTGGTTCTACGTTTTCCATTTTGAGATTTTTTAATAATTTTATTTGGCGTGTGTTATAAATCCCATCGCACCTCTCGTAAATTTTGTAAACATATAATTTGACCTGCCTAAAATCAATTTTCAGCCTAGGAATATGACCAAGATTTTTGACTATGGAACACGTTCGAATATAGTCCGGTTGTCTTATACTATTTTCCCCTTAAGACCACGCTCAGAATTTCAACGCTTGGGTGAGCTCATTTAATTCGTTTTATTAATCGGTGGCATCTATTTCATAATAGTATATACAAATTTCATGTCCGTCAGCAGTATCTACCATACACTTATTGTTTATTTCTAGGTTTATTTAGTACTTTACCTCTGATTGTTGTATATATATTAATTTATGGAAGTTTAATACACCGACATGGCTACATTATTTAAACATAATTCTTGGGTCCCCTTCATTATTTGTTTTTATATGATGTAGGTACACGTACATATGTTGTATTTTTATGTGATATCCGTGACAAATAAAGTTACCACTCTACTAATAACTGGCCGCTTAATGGTTATGTATAATAGTTTCATAAGGACAATTTTCCTTTCAATGTATGATTAGAAAATTTAATAATATCCACCCGAGTAATTTTTATTTCACCTCTTGTGAATGTAGGTTACTATCAATAGTCCTTCTTTTCCTTATGAGTACATTAGGAATAATGAGCATAGGTTAATAACCCCTAATAAAATTTTAATTGGGTACTTTGCAAGTATACATGGTTTACATTCATCGTATCCCAATGGGGTTTATTTTTTGGTTGATGTATCTTATTATGTTAAATATTTCCGTATAGCAGAATTTTTGTGCTCGTAGGTTGTTTGACTATTCTTTTCTTGTCATGGGTGACCCAACAAAGAATTTTTCCCATTAGTGACATATCAATGACAACCATCTTTCTCGTTATAAGAGTTTCTTCATTAGCATATAATTTTAGTTCTATTTACCTTAGCCTGGTTGTCTATAATATATCCTGCCATGGTTTCATGCGGCGGAGGAGAATGTCTCTAGGTGAGATTTCCACCTCTACCTTGTATTGTCCAAAATGTGCCAATATTCATACTTGGCCTTTGTAAATAACTTATCATTTATTTTCTTACTTCTTTCAATGCTATGCAACTTTTATCTCATGTATTTAATTTTCCCATGTAACAGAATTATTTACCTTCAATTTGTATTTTCTTTTATCAGAATGATTACAATTTACCCACATGCACTTCAATAAGGTATCTCCCCGCAATCTCAAAGACTCTGCTTAATCACTATAAACTCTTCTAATTTCATAGCCTGCTTTCATCTTCTAATTCTATCTTCCTATTTCATACGGAATTTGATTTGTACTTCCACAAAACAGATGAAAGTTACAACTTTAGTGATTTATGGGAGTAGTATCAATCTCCATATTTAAACAATTAAAGGTGTTTATAACTCCCGAATGATTTTCCCCATAATTCCTATTCATACAACTATACGTAATTGAGAGGATTAAGTTCTTCTAAACAAATTTATTAAATGTATGGAATATCAATTTTCACAATTTTTTAAGTACAATAACATCTACAAAGTGATTAACCATACCGCATAATAATAAGTAATTCTTAACCATTCATAAAAAATTTGAGCATACCTAATTTCCATGTACCTGGACCAATCCTCCTACCCTTAGATTTCTTTTATCCCCGTAACTCACCCCGAGTTGAGATCATCTCCTAGGAACAAAATCCAACCCCGACCGTTCTAGAGTAGCTTATTTAAGCTTCGCTCCCGAAGCCCGTTTCTAATTCTACGTCCAGCACTGGCGTGATGCTTTTATTCTCGTTTGCCTAGGCTTCGCTGGCTAGCACTTTAACGCCGTTTTCTACTTTTCCAGGTTTTTACCTCTTCCCAACTACTCTCCACCTCTACGGGGAAATCTAGATTTTTTCTCAAAATATAAATTAGAAATAAATTCATTCAAGGATTTTTGAAATATTTTTTGGGAAATTCCCAGCTCTTTCCATACCTCATGGATTTTGGCAAGTGATCTCAAAAATTTCCATTTTGGTCAATATGCACAGAATAGTTTATTTATTTTTCATGATTAAATAATTAATTACATCCACACCATAACTATCCATTGGGGTCCACTCCCCTTTGGATTGAAGTTCAGAATGTCTAACTTTGAACACATAAACAAGGGGTGTTTTATATACACAAAGGAACATATATTCCAAAGAGTCTCCAATGAAGCACGTAGCTTCTTCATGAGTCTTCTCGAAAGGAAACCTCACGTTAGTGAGCATGTAAACATACGTTTTGTAAAATTGAGTAATAAGAATTATAAATACATGTCTTATTTTTCAAAGATTATACTAAAAAATCATTTCCAATATATTTGTGCACCACATGCTATCTTTCCCACCTACAAATATTTATATTCCTTTTCCAATTAAAGTTATTATTACTTATGTTGCATGCCTATGCGTGATCTTATTCCAAACGGAATTATAATCATAATCATGATAAAAATTAATCACTCGCCTTGTTCATCTAAAGAAATAGTAAGTGAGTATTTCCTCTATCCGTGGATTTATTAAATAACCATTATTTACTTACCATGGTAACTGGTTTCATGGAATTGTGAATTCACTAATATTCACAAACACCATGGTAATCTACCCATGGTTTTATGAAATAATTAATCTCTATCAACACCATGGTAAACTATTCATGGATTTATGAAACTATTCATGGATTTATTAATTCATTTCTATTTACAACATGGTTAATGAACATAAATCTGAGAAAAATTATCTTTTCTTCTTCATCTGACATGAACATATTTCAAGAGTTACCCTCTTTAATCTATTCAAGAAAATACCTTGTATTTGTTCTCATTTCCTAAACTAAATGACTACAAAATCCCTTTTAAAATAAATATCATGCATCTTCTATTTTCTTGCTTACACCATGTTATGTAAATATTTATATTAAAGAGCTACCCCTTAATATATTCAAGAAAATCCTCTTTAAAATATAGAGCATGCATATTGTATTCTTTCATATACAATATTAGCATAAAAATATTGATATTAGAGGTTAGCCTCTTTGAATCTTTATTCAAGAAAAATATCTTTAAAAATATAAACATGCATATTCTATTTCTTTCTTGCTTATACCATGAATTTAGTATGCATATCTTTCAATAACATAATAATTATTTATATGCAAACTAATGTTTCAAGAAAAGAATAATAAGAATACTTACCTCTTAAAAACATATTGGTCAAAACAAGAATTTAAAGATATTGTCTTCTTTTCATGGTATCCTTACTCTACTTCATACGCTACTCGAACTCTAGGTAAGTATATAATGAACGAGATGTTCACAACAACTACCTCTCTTGGTGATGCTTTTGAAAGGAGGCACACTCTAGCCTTTGACAACTAACGCTGCCACATTGGTACGGAAGCCATGTATAAGGGTTCGAGGTCCTTCGACTAGATGAACACTCGTTGCATATGAATTTCAATGGCGAACCCCTTAATACCAGTTGAACCCCTATATCGTTGTATCGGGAGGGGAGGGAAACCCCATTATTTTTGACCTCCGCAACCCACGAGACTCCAACACCATCCTCCATCATAGCACTCGTGGTCATGATCGAGTGCATTCGCATTAATATGCTCCTGCCTTTTCCAATTTGAAATTGTGTGGGAAAGAGTTATGTCTAAATCAGTAATCTAGGTTCCAAGTAAATAAAGAATAATAACAGTTTTACCAAGAATTGTTTTTACATTAACTAAATCTTCATTTCTTTCAGTTCAACACCAGATAAAGATAGCAACGTAATAATTATTTACCGTGAGGCACAAGTATTGGCCATGTGGTATTGATAAAAACCATGGTATTGACCCATGATATTACAAAAATCCTTATTTACATGCTAATAATATCCAAGATAAATTGGGGCTAATTTCCATGATTAAGAATCACGCCATATTGCTACAAAATATTTCCATTGTGAAAGAAGTGACATTTTATCAATATGGCATGGTAACAAAACCTATTGACAAGTTAATAATAGTATTTTACATATAAAAATTTGATAAATTTTTATTATATACTTTCGAGAAAATGATTAAATGTTTCAGAGGTTTTATATTACTTTTAACATTTTATTTATTAATTTTAATTTTATTTATTACTTTTTTTAATAATTTATATACATATAAATGTGTTAAATGTTAAACATTTATGCTTGACATTTGTATTCCACATAAGTGGGTAGAGCACCTCTCAAGAACTGATAATTAATAAGTAGAAAATATTTAATAGTGACTGCGACAAAGGTTTAGGATTTAATGTATTTTTCTTTTAAATTTAATTAAAAATGATGGTCATATAAAAATTAATATAAAATATATATATATATATAATATTTTTGAGCATATAATTTGTTATGGTTTTCGGGTAAGTGATAATTCACAAGCCTTGCATTGTAACAAAGTGGAAGTTTGATTATAGCTGAAGAGTCTCCACGATGCTAAAGTGGAAGTAACTTCGGGGTTAAGAATGTTGTTAGGATTGAGCATTTCCATCACCTTAAATTTTGACAGCGGTAGCCATTGAGATTGGCAGTGCGGCCTTGTTCGGTTTCATTGTTGGATCACATCTCTCTACTTTGAGTAGGGTTCTCTTTTTCCTTTCTCTCGTGTTTTCTCTCTTTTTTTATTTTTCGTTGGGTTTACGCTTTATATAGATATATATATATAAATTATTAGAGTCATGTAGTAGGTTTGATGTTTTCTAGGTTTCTTAATTTATTTTGTTAATTTATAATTATATATTTTAAATAATATTTAATGTCGACCAAGTTTTAGTCTATATTTGGTATTTTCTTCCTTTTTATTTAGTATTATTTTTATTTATATACGTCCATTTATTTATTTATTTTTATTTTTTTACTTAGTCTTTATTTATTATTTTATTATCTTATATTTTTTTTATGATGTTGTTTAATTATTTTTCTTTTATTTATTAGTCGGTTGTTTTTATTTTGAGTAAGCATCTATATTCTTAGGATTTTCAATGTCTAATTTTATGTATTTTATTTTATAAAATGTGTAATATTTATTTTAATATTTCTTTAACATTTATTTTTCCATGTATCTAAGGTATTCAAGGTCGGTTCTAAAATTTCTATGGATTTACACTTTAAATGTTGTTAGATTTTTTTAAAATGTAGATATTTTTTATGTTATTTTTTTTAATCGATGGTAATAATAATTGAAAATAAATTTATATTTTAGCTAATTTTAATAAACTTTTAAGTATTTAGCCAAGATAAAATGTTTTGATGAGTATAATGTATTTGAATCATTATTTACATTTACCAACTAGTTAATATATATGATCGCATCCTATTAGCAATCACCTAATATTATAACTTGTATTATAGCATTTTCCTTGCTTATTGTATAGTTAAAAATTTAATGTTTTTTCAAATTAATTTTCAAGCCTCCCTCACCATGAAAGTCTTCAAATCCCATCTCTTTTTAACATCTTTACTATTTTGGATTTGTTGAGAAAGTCTTTCCAAATCCTATTCCCCTCTTTAACATGGCTTTACTATTTTGGATTTGTTCGTAAAGTCTTCAATTCCTCTTTCCTTTTAACATCTTTTGCTTTACTATTTTGAATTTGTTAAAACTTCGTTGCTTTTACCAGGAAAGTACACCCTTCTTATGAAATTTAATTTACCTTATTCACGCTTTAAATATTTGAAAATAAAATTTAACTATACAACAATTAACAAATTGTTGTTATGAGAGAATTATCATAAAATTAATACATGACATAAAACTATATTAAAAAAATATAACATTAAATTAGTGTAATTAAAGATATATCACATTTTTTTTAAATATAATTTATTTAAACAAAAATACAAAATTAGTATAATTAAAGACATATCACACCATTTTTTAAATATAATTTATTTAAATAAAAATTAAACCTTAACTTTAATCCACCATAAGTATAATTCGAAAGAAAATATATTTACTTATATTAATTCACCGACGTAGTTATCCTTTCCTCAACATATCTCAATGGTAATGGAAACGGATAGGCATGTGCATGAACTTTAATAAAAACGTTAGATAACCATACATCATGAGTTTGTCTTAACCAGATGGAAATGTTTTTGTATGTTCTTCAAATTTGAATTTGAATTTTGAATAACGGATTAGAAAATTGGGGTGAACCGTTGGATGCCAAGAGGGAAGCATTGATAAGAGGGCAACCACCACCATCTAGAAAAACGGTCCAATTGAAATTTGGTGGAGCAACGTCTAATTTTTAAGCTCAACGTGGGACATGTGTCACCGTTTTAGTGGAGAAAATAACTGAAAGCTTTAGTGAAACAACGTCTAATTTTTAAGCTGAACGTTGGGCACGTGTCACCGTTTTTAGTGGAGAAAACAATGGAAAGCCAAAGCCTGCTTTTTATCCACTAGTTCCATTCTGGAAAGATAAAAAATGATCGAACTGTCCCGAGGTTTTCTTGAGCTTTCCAATTATGTGAAATGCAGGCATGATGTTTGCTCGTGTTTGATCTATGGGATCAGGTTAATTCTCTCTTTTTCATTTCTCTCTGGCATTGCCGCTTCTTCTTAGTATTTAGAAATCAGAGGATTCTCTTTCCTCTGCACATGTTCTGTGTTGTCTGCATGTGTGTTGGGCTATGTGTATGTGTGTATACTACAGAGAGAGATGGCATGGAATTGACAGATATTTAACACAGATTTTTGGCAGAGAGGAGATGGCATGCATGGCATTGGCAGACTTAAGCCAAGTAATATGTTCTCAAATAGAGTATAATTCATAGCATTGTTTCTGCTTAGACAATATGTTTCTGTTTAATGCTAGTGTGGAAAGTCAAACAAGGAAACTTTATGTTTCATTAAATATGTTTCCAAACTAATATTGATGAATTTGGTTTTCCATCCAATTTAGGATGATAGGATGAGATCAAAACAAAGCTTAATTCCCATATTTTTCCACAATGTCTACAAAGGTCTCCAACAAGCTTTGTGTCCTTGTCGGAAAATATACTTTAGGAAGACCATGGAGTATTAATACCTCCTTAAAAAATAGATTTGAAATGTGTGTTGATTCATTTATTTTGTTATGAGGTATAAAATGTTCCATATTTGAACATTTTTCAATTATGCAAAACATGCAATCATTTCCTTTATTTAGAAATCCCAAAGAAATCAATACTTACTACATCCCATGATCTATCGTGAATAGGTATTATTGGATATAACTGTGGTTGGATGCTTTCCATTTGAATTTTGGTATATTTCATATCTCTTTAAAAACTTCTCATCATTTGTCCTCATTATCGGCCAAAAATAATCAACACCGAGTTGAGAAAATGTTTTGTCACTTCCAAAAATTCCCTTCCAATCCTCCATTATGCTTTGGGTAGTAAATTGTCCATCAATGAAAATTTTTATATGCATAATTGGTAGCCCTCTTAAAAACATCTCTTCTTGAAGCATATATTCCATCCAAGGACTTCAATCCTTGCCAAGGATTCTTGATACCTGTAAAACTCACAGAAAATGCATCATCTTTGTATTAAATTTTCTTGATATGATCGTATCCTCAAGAATTTCACTTGAAACTTTTGAAAAAGTATGCATCTTCTTCTCAAATCAGAAATTTTATTAGTAATTCCATTAATATGTTTCAAAAAATGTAAAATTATTAATATAAAGAGAAATTCACTTAGCGTGATTTTGATTTCATTTGTCTCTGCTTAAAATTACATTGTACAAGATTTATCGAATATAAGAAATGCTCCTTAGGAATAAGATAATGCCTTAATTTAGTTAGAGCTTAGGATGACTTCATAGAACCTCATTACATGTAGAGTAATTCTTCCATTCCTTTTGTTCTACTTCTCACTAAAGTAGGCCATTGGTTTCTCATCTTAGCTAAGAACAACCCATATTGAATTTTCATTACAATCACATTTGACTTGAACACCTTATTGAAATATGAAGAGATAATATAGTTCTACAATGATCTTCCTTTTCACCGAAATTAAACTTTTTTTTAGTTGTTATTGTCCACCTAAAAAGCTTGATTTTCCTTCTTGATGGTGTCATCTATTACAAAACATATTCGACTAAAATTTATGATAAACTTCCTATAGAAATCTGAAATTAATTAACAAAGCAATGGAACACTTCAAATATTATGGAAACACAAACATAGAAAAGCTTAAAATATAGGGAGAGACAAAAATGTGTTTCACCAATTTGGGATACATCCACAAAGAACATGATATTAACCAAGAAAACTAAGGATACAGCCACAAAAAGTCCTCCGTAATTTCTGCATTATCCTACAAGCGTACCTCATATCTTTCATCACGCATTTAATAAAATATATCGCAATATAATTCCCTTATAACCGAGGGTTTCCTTCTAGAGAAAAAAACCTGCAACACAAATTATACTAAGATAATTTTCCTAACGAATGACCGAGATTGAATATGAAATTACAATATTTTATAAGGACATTTTTCTTCTAATTTTTATTCGACATGTTGCCCGAACTCACGGGGGGGGGTGCCCTGAAGAATTTTAGTGACCCCCCCCTTACTCTCGAGGAAAAACATGAGGGGTGTGTCTTATCACACCCACTGTTGGGGATTGATACAAATGTAACTAAAACAGGACCCAGAATGAAGAAGATGAACACCCAACGATCTCCCACTTGGAGACTCATTATATAAAATCCTTCACTACTTCACGTGCTTGAAAAATGTCTCCACTTGGACCTCGCTATTTCTCATATAAAACCATCATACTTGAAGAAAAATTTCAGACTCAAGGAAAAATCTCAATTTTCCTTCGTTAGAAATTCTTCCTATATACTATTCATTTCATGTACCTCCGAATTATTTCTAGTGAAATTAAATGACTTGAAATTAAGTTTCCTAAAGCCTATTGAAATTTCTCCTTGGAAAATAAGGATGCACTCCCATTTGATTTCGCCGTATAGGTTGTAATCATGAGGCTCTCGCTAAAGAGTGACCTTCGCAAAATCTTGGTGGACGTCTTGTCACAAATGCAAACCATCAAACTGAAAACACATCATTTTCTCCTTCAAAAGAAAAAAAATTCACATCATGTGAATATGTCCATGTACTCTTACATATTTGGTGTACAAAACCATCAATCCTAAACACAAGTTGACAAAACATGCCTTTTCAAACAACTGACTCTTAAGTCATAATAGAGCTCACATGTACAAATTTCCATATTTGTTGCATTTAAGTGTGTCTAACGTAACTCTACTTTCAACATCTTGCTT
Source organism: Pinus albicaulis (assembly GCA_034641835.2). Classification (NCBI taxonomy): domain Eukaryota; kingdom Viridiplantae; phylum Streptophyta; class Pinopsida; order Pinales; family Pinaceae; genus Pinus; species Pinus albicaulis. Next base: position 1,775,652,068 of record CM076578.1, on the reverse strand, counting down.
CATGCAACATGCACCATACTTTGAATTTCAAAGACCTTAAGAATTCTCCACCCCATTAAAATGACCCTACAAGTTGATTCTTTCAAGCTTTTTTCACTCTATAAGTATTTAACGTACGATTATGCATGATGGATAATTTAGATACTTTCCCTTGTTAATATATTAACAAGGAAAGCACATATTCTCTATCATGCATAATTCACATTGGATTTGGTGATAATTGTCTCCGTATTTTGGCTTCTCTCAATTCAAAACATAATTATTTTAGAAGGGAGGGAAGGAGAGATGATCAATACAATTAGAAATGTGAACCACTTTCTATTCTACCTTATCCAAAAATCGCAGATGAATATACGAAATTCTCGTTCGAAATGAAAATTTGTCCACATATTTATAAGGGTTTTCAAAATTTGAAAGGACACAAATTCAATGAAGCTCTGGAAACTAATTTTCTTTGTGATTGCTGCAAATATTTACGTTGTCTTGTAGATTAAATGAAAATTTGTGCCAGACCTACACCAACCTCTATATGTTGATGATTCCTCTTCCACCATTTATTATGTCACTAACCTCATAATTAGTATTTAGTATGCCCTTGAGTGCTCTTATGTTAAAGACACCTTCTATCTCATCTACATGTGTCTCATCATCAAATACCATCATCACCGCATGCATCATGAGGTCATATCCCCCTCATCAAGATCCCAATCCGCCTAATTTTGGATGCTCCTCATACACTAAGTACCTTGACCATCAATGGAATGCCCAACTCCTAGCATGGTTCCCACCACACCAACACAACTACTGGAGATTCCAAACGACCTCACCACTTAGAAAATGACACGAAATTATTTCACCCCCTTGTACTAGAACAATATAAGAATACATAATTAATAGAAGAGATAAAAATATGAATTAGAGAAAGGGCATGGATCATATTATTAAAGGAAAATAGAGCTCATGTACAAATTTCCATATTTGTTGCATTTATGTGTGTCTAACATAACTCTACTTTCAACATCTTGCTTCATGCAACATGCACCATAATTTGAATTTGCAAAGACCAGAATTCTCCATCCCCCATTAAATGACCCTACAAGTTGATTCTTTTAGTTTTTTCAACAGTGAACGCACGACATGCATGACAGAGACAAGCTTTCCCTTGTTAATATATTAACAAGGGAAAGCGCTTGATACTTTCTCCGTCATGCATAATCGTACGTTGGATTGTGGTAGTGATAATCGTCTCCATATTTTGGCTTTCCGACCCCGAAAAACATAATACTTAAAGGAGGTATGAGTGGGATGATCACATTGATTCTGTTTCGATGACATGTCTATGAAGATTAACTACCTCAAGAACTATTTTTTGCGTAGGGAAAGAGACACATTCCCATGTCCGAGCATGAAAAACGTTCTTTGATATTGTTAATGCCTTTAGTGTTTACTTCTACAAGTTCTATAGGCGGAAATCGGTGTAAAGGCCAGTAGCCTCCGGATCTCATCTCTTATGAAAGGTGACATATCTAGTAAAATGCCCCGCAAATGCAATCAGAATGGATCTAACAGGTAGTTCGAACATTTTAATATCCTGTGAAACACAAAATAAAATGAGCTAAATTGACTAATATTCTTTCAAATAACCCAAAATGAGCTAAATTGATTTTAATATTCTTCTAACTAACTCCTACTAAAATGAGCTAAATTGTACTTTGATACGAACTTTCATTAATTGGTTTTCTTTAGTATTGCAATAATTTCCATAGGTTAATTTCCCATTTTTGATTGAGAGTTAATTGCTTAGCATATATTGTGGAAGTGTACGAAGTATAAGAACTGATTGACATTTAATGCTTGTAATTTATTCCCACAATTAATTTACCCATTAGGATGCTTTTGACCAGTAACTTGAGAGATGGAAAGATCCTATCACATTAATGTGAGGATCCATTTTCACAATGAACATTAGAAAGTAAGACAATATTCATTGTGGTATTTGCAATATAGTCAACTAGTAGACTATTCAATTATTAACAAAGTTGATGAAAGAATGTGTCTTAGTCTTGAAAGGCTAGAGTTTATTTTAGTGTCTTTCTACAATAATTTTTGTAGGATAATTTGTTAATGCAAGTTTCCATAGTTATTTATAATTTTTATTTTAGAAAGAACCTTCAACCAAAAAATACCCAAGGTTATTGTCCCCCTCCGTGTGCCCTTTGAGACACATTAGGTCATCCCACCAATTCATGCCCCATGTCACAGTTGAAGAGTATCCTTCATACCCTACACCCCATTTCTCCCCACTCCATCATGGATGTTGCCACTCCTATCACGTAATAAGGGTTTAAGAACCAACGACCTCTCAGGTATTTATGTGAAACACAAACATTATACACAACATTGTCTCTTAATCTCCGACGATATCAAGATGTATGAAGCCACCATACATCATGCCTCAATAGTAGCACCACCACTTACACCAACCTCATATGTCGATGATTCCTCTTCCACCGATTTATTATGTCACGAACTCCCGTTAATTAGCATTTGGCATGCCCTTGAGTGCTTGTTATGCAAATTTTACAACACCCTCCAAATTTGACCACCATTTCAAATTTTCTGATTCTAGAAACGAAGAGAAATTGCTAAGTCACTAAGTCGCAAAAGTAAACAATTATGAAAATCAAGGACGGCCGACCTACGACCCCGCGACCTCGTGTCGCTGTGTCGCTGTGTCGCTGTGTCGTAGATCTCTAAACCGATGACAAATGAGGAGCCCGCGACCTAGCGACCCGGTCGCCTGTGTCGCGGTCGCTGTGTCGCCAGCGCTGTGTCGCAATTTTTGTCATTTTCAGAAAATCGCGATACCTGTTCCGAAGGCCGACCCTAGGTCGCCAGTCGCAAGGTCGCCGTGTGTTTTAAAAATCAAAGTTGACAAATCTATTAATCTACCGACCGCCGCATTAATTTGTCGCACGTGCGACTTTCTACAAAAGGGAGGTCGCAGCCGCATTTTTACATTCAGCGATTTAAAGGAAAACGCCGATGTACTAACCGACGAGTTTTTCCCGGTAAGCGGCTATTTCTTCCTCGCTATTTCGTTTTAATGATTTTCTTACTAAACCCATCTCCCCTAGCCTTAAAATTGTCTTTTGGTCGAGCTTGACGCTTTTCTGTTTTCTTCGAGGTTTTTGTAATTTATATGCTGCATGAATTGCCCAAAACCTCGTCGTTTGTCGTTTTCACCTCATGGTACCATCCCTTTGCTTTTGAAATCATGCCATGCCTTCCCCCGGGCCCGTAAATATTGTAAATTCCCAAGCAGAAAGGGGGGAAAGAGTTCAGCCGCGCGCGCAAAACCCCCCACCCACCGCGACCTACGACCGGTCGCGAGGTCGCGGTCGCATTTTCTATTTTTTGGACTAGGCGGCCTCGCGACCCGCGTCGACCCAGCTAGGTCGCTAGGTCGCGTTTCCCATTTTCTCGAGATCATAACGGACAACGGGGTTCGACTCTCGTGCTCAAATGCAAGGTCGTGTTGTCGCGCCCGGCCCCCGTTTTGTGCGATCCGCGACCCGTCGACCTCGTTGAACGCGCTTTGCACACCCACTAGATTTCACATCACTTCGAAATTGTAAACTGTTTTTACCACCATGACGTTCTTATCGTGGGACTCCTTTTCGAATTTGACAGTAGAAACTCAAGATGACATAGAGTGCATACCGTGCTCCCGCACCCGAGCACGGCGCCCCTGGCCATCTCTATAAAGACAAGAAAAAAGTGGAAGAGGTTGATGATTTGAGGTGGTGTCCCCACCCCAAATATTCCGAGAGATACACTATGTACTTTTCAAAAGATGACATGATGAGATGGTACCATATTTATCATGAGTTCTCCACACGAAGAAGAATTTCCAAGATCTCCCGCACCGGGAAGTATACTGCGGTAAAGAGTTCGTGGGCGCACCCGGCATATTCCCTGCCCGCAGATCATGGATCGGATCGCGTCAAAGACGACCGAGAAGCTCAGATCAGGGATTACTGCGAGCCACAGGCGGCTGGCGGACAATGGGGACAGATGTACCGACCTTTTGCTGCCCACCGCCTCGCCCAAACGAGAATTTCTCTCCGTAATGGGCCGTTACTCTCACGCCTGCTCCAAGAGCGTCGATACCATTAGGAAAATGGTGAGAGCCCTGAAGTTCAAGGTCAAGAAAGACCAAGAGTACCCAAAGGCGAGCCTGAAAAAGGTTTACAAATTGTCGTCACTTACAAGCCAGAGCCCCTACGGCGCCTGCATTGCTCCACCTTCAGCCGTTGTTTTCAAGCACATCATGGAGTACGTGACCACATGTGGCACTCGGTTTTCAACCGCCTCGCATACCGATGACGGCCGTGCAACAATCCTGAACCCTGTGATTGGCCCCTGAGAAGGAATTCTACAGAATACATGGCCTCTTACCTACTAGACGTTGTCCGCGCTTCGAGTAGAGTTTGATGGATGGCCGCACAACCTGGACCCCAGCAATCACGCGCAATTCATCTGCAACTTCCAAGGTGGATGGGAGTCCAAATACAAGCAGGATATAGATCAGATTTCCCAAATATTTATCCCCTCTCCGTACGTACATTTATTTGGCCAAGACGCCCATGTCAAAAGGCCAAGGGAAACGCCATGAGTGGACACCGGTTCCCTTCCCAGGATACACCTTCAACCGAGTTTTTGGAACTCTTACAAGGCTGTTTATTGGTACTCACTTCGTGATGACAAAATGCTTATCCAGGAAGTATGTTTTCAAATGTCACCTGATTCTCCAACATCTTGGTGGTTCAGGAGGAAAAAAGAGCCATGGCCCAGTTACCTCGGCCACCATTGGTACTACGCTAAAGACTTCAAGGAAATAATATGCATGGGTAAGCAATGATATTATCACTTTGGGGCTTTAAAACATAACATACGACCTCAAGAGGATAGTTCTCGAACATTGCCGAAGGCCAGGCTCTGCACTTATCGCACTTCGAGCGCCCTACAGAAGATGAGAAGAACCGGTATAATGCCGAGAAGGACAATCCCGCTCCGAATTGCCGTGTCCGTGAAGACTCAAGATCAGAACCAAGACGAAGGCGTCGCTAGGGAGGTTCCCTTCATCTATACTCAAGAAATTCGAATCAACACGTGGCCAACTCCATCCATCAAACAAAAGGAAACAGAAACCCAAAGAAGAAAGTGGAGAAAAGCAAAGAAGATGAGGAGTACACAAAAGAGTGCAACAAAGAACACAAAAGAAGAAGGCCGTCAAAGAGCGATAGAAAGAAAAGAAGACAAAGAGGCAATGTTTCAGCCGAAATGTGCACTTAAGGCAAGTAGCCGGACAAGGCAAGAGGCCGAACGCCAAAAGAAAGCCGAGCAGTGCCGCTCAGCCGAACGAAGAAGAGGCCGAAATAGAAGCAGCACAGTAAGCCGAACCCGGGCGGAGGTGAAGCAAAAGAAGAGGAGAAGAACACAGAGGAAAGAGAAGATGACATGCTGGACGCATCTTGAGGTAACTCCTCTCAACATACCTCGTGGCCGTACAAAACTCTCTCCGATGTTAGATCACCCCAGAGATTGTGAAGAAGAAAGGTGTCTGGACTCAATTGTGACTCACATTTGACTGGCTGCTCAAAATCCGTCAAGAGAAGAGGAGGTCGCTAAGTACAAAACCCTCCGCATCAGTCCGCCGTTAAAGTTGTCAACAAAAGGATATATTTAGCTAGAACTAATCCGGCAACATAGCATCAGCTAGGGTACTTCTTCACGCGTTGCGGAAGAGAATGTAACCTGATGAGTAGAGAAAATAAGATTCTTACAAAATGATCATACCAGCCTGAGCAACGTTAAAAGATAGTAGAGCAGAGAAAGCGTAATCGTGCGTAAGTCCAAGAACTTCGAAACCAAGCTCTACCAAAGAATGAAGTCTCGCTTGCCATTTTCAAGGAGTGTGAGGTGTTGGAAATGAACAGGAGATAAAGTATATATGGTGAAATGTCTACCATCAAAAAATGGGCTGCCTCCTGCAAGAGCACATCGGAAAACTAAGACAGATCTACCAAAGAGGCTTCTACAGGCTTTGGACAGGATGATGGGTTGGACAATACGCACTCTCAGCACTTGAAAATTTGCCTAAGAGTGGACCGGGATCCACCAGGATGCAAAAGTTCAACTCCGCATGGCGATGCAATCTAGAGACAAATCGCTTAAAGACTCCGGACAAAGGATGTCCTCGGCATTGACTACCCTGAATAGTATATCACCACGAAGGACGTCGCATCACATCCCATCGCTGGGGCATTAGAAGAGGAGAAAACTCGGGAACAAGTAAACCGCATTCAATCGTTCGCAACCTATCGGGCAGGCCGCAACATCCCGTAGCCCACGTCTCAAGAGCATTCTACTGACCATCGCCGCCCGCCGCAGACGAGGTTTCAAGCTTGCGGCCGCTCTCAAATCAGATCGATTTAAAAGGAGACCTTAGTACCAACGCTTGGAATGTGTGCATAGGCTGAAGAGGAGTGTACTCGGTGTCCCCCATAGCGCGTACGACCAAAGAAGATTTCCCTCAGGAACAACAAAGCCGACATCCCCGACATTAACACGCGCTCCCCACAGCCAGCGCAAGAAGAACTGTGTCGAAATCGCGCCATCAGATAGGTCGCAGTCGCATCTCCTACCCAGGCCCAGGTCGCATCTCCTACCTAGGTCGCAAAAGTTCCATCTCCTACCTAGGTCGCAGCGGCATCACCACCCAAAGTCGTTAGTATGAGTGGGTCGCAAGGTAACCCAAAGGTCAAGAAGTAATGAAATAAGGAAACCCAACGACAATTTGGCATTATAAATACTCCTACTGACATTAAAGGCTTTTGGAAAAACTCAAGAGCTACATGCAATTGTATTGAAAGATTCTACACCGAGCATATGAATATAGAGTCTTCAAGTAAAATACCCTATGGTTATGATGTGTTTTGGTCGTATGAACACTTTGCATATTTCGTACGCTTAATATCCTATGATTAAAGAAGTCGCACTATTCATGTCATCGTTTATGCGTCATGGCTATCCGTGTTGTATCAATGATGTTCATTTTATTATCCGTTCTATTAATGAATGTTAATGAACTATATTGTTAGCATTTCGTTTCATCTTTCGTAAAGGCAGAGGTATCTTATCATAAAGAACTATTGTGTGATCCGACTATCGTGTTAAAGCATTACCCCACAAAAGCAGTTGCTACTGAAATTTGAGGTGTACGTGCTTTATCTATAATCTTGCTACGCATAGTGTTTGATTCGTTAACACATTAATCTTGTATCGTATCATGTGAATGAGTGTATGTCCTGTGTTCAAATGTGTTCTTTTGAGACCTAAGGGAAGTCATATTAAGCATACCGGGATCAAAGACTCTTATCTTAGATCCCTACTCAAACGGTTTAAGGTCTAATTGGGACTTTCATCGGGGAGATCCCCCACTATTGGCCGACAAATTTCCCTCTGTCAGTCAGACTGCGCTAGAAGAAGGCCTCGAATGGCGCCTTCCATGACACAACAAACATCCCATCACAAACTCCCCAAGGGGAGTCATAAACACGAAACTAACCCTCCTCTTCCAAGATATTCCAGAGGGAGCTTCGATATTATGAAACAACAGGGAGCGCCGAGCCTACGCTCTGCATCGCCCGAGATCTTGTCAACCATTTACTTGGGTTTCCATCTGTCCGATGGAATACTGTCAATACTAGAACTCAAATGAGAATTATCACTACCCGTAATCTGCCATCGCCAGTACCATACCCGAACTCGTAAAATCTCATGTTGGAAGACCCCGCAAATGCCGTTGAAGAAAATGATCCTATTCTCCAAGAGGGCGAAGAGTTCGCCGATACCGAGCCTTTCCCCGACTCCCACCCAACTCAGGCTCAAAACAACAAATTGCTACCACCCCCACCCGAGATGGTGAGGGAGGCAGAGGCCGAGGAATATAACGGGGAATAGGCTCGCAGAAATGAAGAAGAGAGAGGAATAGAGCCGAGGGCCGCAGGTAGAGGAGACAGAGGTCGGTGGCCATGTCCAAGCTCGCAACCGCCACCCCAAACCCGCAAGGCCTCCTTCTGTGAACAACTTGGGATATCTTAGAGATTTTCCACCCGTGATACACCACACGAACACCCCATCACGAGGCCGAAGCATCGCCTTCTGTGTTCTAAGGTGAATCTCGAACACCGCTAGGCAACATCAAACAGCAGAACAGTGTTCCTAGCCCTGATGGCTCAATCCCCGTTAGAACCTTTAGGCCCCGCCCAGATCTGCTTCAGACATCCAGAGAAACTTCCCTAAGTTCGACCCCCGAGAAGGGCACCTTAGCCGAAGATCATTCGTTACCTTCTATTTGTCTCTCGCAAATCATGAGAGTCCGGGCCCCATGATGTCGCATGTCGACTATTTCCCCATACTCCCAAACAAGTGTTTCACTCTGTACCGCTCTCTCCCGCGTCTCCATCACTATGGAACACCTCCACGCATTTTCCATAAGTTTTCTAAGATAAAACTCCTTCCATGCTTCTCAACCGAACCGAGCACCATCAAATGTCATAAAAAGTAAAAAGGTTAAGGACTTCAACCAACGTTTTTTTCACGACATAATGCGAAATTCTCCAAACTTGTAGCGTTGACTAATTTCAATCACCATCGACTACTACACCAAGCCTTACCTAGAGAGAGCATGGTGGCTTTTGCCAAACGTAAACGTTACAACGCTACGCGTTTAATTATGATGCTGCTCACGGGAAAGAGACATTGAGACAGGGAGCCACTCCACTCTATGGAAGGGAGAGATGATCATGAAGCCTAACGACAAAAGAGGCCTCACCTCCACCCAAGACTACCTGATAGATAGAGATGTTTTCGATTTTTGAAAAGTGACACAAAAATAAGCATTTAACAAATGAAGCCACCATCTTATAAAGGGTAAAGCTAATAAACTGGTAGACCACCCAAACTCCTTTTTCTGTAAAAAATAATCTCATTACTAACAGACTCCGTCCAACACAATACCTGCCTAATGTAAGAGATAGGAAAGATAATTTCTGCTTCTTTCCACCAAGCCTATTCCCAGAAAAACATGCCCTCAATGATCAAAGATGACAAGAAGATAATCGTTTTTTAGATGATTCAAATCCCTGTGGGATGTGATTTGTGGATGAGGTTGATCACGAGAAGATCCGCTCAAATGAAGGAACGCATCCTCATCTTGCTTTTGACACATCCGAGGTGGAGAAACCTACCCCTATCGATATTTATGATGGCGTATGCCCCGAAGGACTCACTGCGGAACCATAGCCCTACAGCCGACCTGCTCTCGGGTATCAGCCTATGAAGACAACAGCACAAGCAGTGTCCCGCTCTGGCACTAAAACAATCTGTCTTAGAAAATTCCCAACAACACTACCCAGCGAGTCAAAGGAGCAAACTCTCGGGACAACCTTCAAGACTTCCGCCGAGCCCAGCCCCCAACCCAGAGCCCACGATAACATTGTTGAAAGAGTATGAAGAAAACAATACAAACACAAGACAACTACGATTAAATCAAAAGAGCTCATTCTCATAGCTTTCGCAAATACTTCGCCACAAGACCTGGGAGCAATCACAGTTCCGCAAGCCTACTGCATGTACAACCATAGTAAACTACCACAAACTCTAGAGACCTCACACACCCCTTTCCTTTTGTCCTTCGAGATTTTCTAACTTCAATGTCCATAACCTGGCTCGGTTTCGATCTGCAGTCTTCTACAAACTGGCGTCTTTATCTCATTCTAAGAAACTTAATATCGTCTTAGAAGATCAATAAAAATCACAACCTGTTGATCACAAGTACTCGCTAGGAATCGAACAATGTCATCATCCGCTTGTCAATTTCTAGGGTCCATCATAGCATTTACATTGTGTCATTATATCCAAGCATACTACTTATCGTCATTAGAGTTTGGTCCTAAGAAATTACAAGGCTAGTTTCTCTCACCACCCGGATGGTCCCGACCATGGCTTCCTTGCTGCGTTTAATAATCGCATCGTAGCAGAGTGAACCCTATATGAAACACACTGCCACCGGATTCAGACGTCACAATGAAACCCACCGCCTTTGGTGTACCAAGAAGAAGAGCTCAATAACAAGCTTTCTAGAGTCAACATTGGGTGGATGCGACCAACCCCCTGGGCCTCCTATAGGCCCCGAGGTTCAATCTGAAGCAGCTCTTGTCAGCATCAAGGAAGAATGGATTCCCCACTTTACCGTCAGTGGACCCCTCCACAACCTAGTGCCTTGGAAGGAGCCGGAAAGTGACCTATGGACCTTGTATTATGATGGTTCCAAGACTCACACGCGACGTTTTTGCCAGACATACGGACCCGCACAAGAATAAGCACCCTAATCATGCCGTCAGAGTTCCAAAGCACCAACAACTCTGCTAAGTACGAGGCACAATCTCACTTAAAAAGGCACTAGACTTGAAGGTAAAATGGTGCCAGGTGTCATTGGAGATTCCGAAATTATCACCCGTCAGTGTACGCAACACCATTCAATCGTTTATCTCCACATTTAAAGTGCGCATCAACAAGAGGTATGGCGTTTGATTTCGGTTTTCATGCATTTGGAATTAAATCGTCCTTAGGATGCACAATGCAAACAGTTGTGATACTCGCCAATGCAATGCTAGATTCACCCCTTGAGGGACTTTGCCGATGAACGTATATAGGCCCTCTGGTGTCGACAATACATTTCTAATTCACGTTAATTACATCAACAGATTTTGGATTTTGTGCAATATCAAGTATTCAAAGATGCGGCGACGATGAGGAAGAACATGAGCATGCGTTACGTAAAAAGAATGATGAACACGGTGGGAACATTATGCCCAAGGTGGTATCACTAGAAAAGATACTGATTCAGAAAATCCGATTCCGCAGTGCCTCCCAACGACCAAAGTGCAAAAGTTCCATATTAAAAATATCTGCAAGCTACGTGGGGTCGATGAGAACCCTAAGTTCGTTAACCTTGGCAGACCAAGAAGACAGAGACACTGTAAGTTTTCACCTAAAGACCTGGTATCGTGGGATGTATTCTGTCTTCCGACATATGAAGATTCGCACATACGATACTCGTATTATTCAGCATAATACTCCATGAGAAGGCGTGAACCCCTTCCAACAACCTTTAAAAAGTGCATCCACTTTTGAGCCAATGATTCAAAAAAGAACTTAAGAAACTTTTAGATGCGCGTATTATTTTCAAAGTTCGTTACCCACGTGGGTGTCAACTTGCACTGCTAAAGAAACCGTGGGGAGATCCGCTTGTGTGTACATTTCCGCAACTGAACGTCCTCAAACAAAGACAACTACCCGTGCCCCCATGGAACAGATATTACAAGTTGTGTCCGGATCCTCGAGATGTTCTCCCTATTGGACGGTTTCTCCCGTCGAGGCAACTGTGTGCTGGTAGCCGAACCGTACGTACCGAAAACCACATTCGACAAATGAACTCGCTTTCGTACGCATGCCCTTGGTTTGATCAATGCAGCAACTTTCCAACGCAGCCATGGGACATAGCTCGCGTTTAATAGGGCAGAAAGGCAGGTTTATTTGGACGATGTTACCGTATTTTTCAAAACGACAGGGGCGACTATTTACGCCACCTCAAGCAAATATTCGAGAGGTGGAGGTACGAATATCGCTCAACTTAAAAATATGTTTTCGCCGTGCGGTAAGGAAACTGCTAGGCCACATTATCGCCACTAAATAAGTATTATACGGATCCGGAATCTGCTAAAGCCATCGTCGTATTCTCGCCCCAAGCAACAAGGAGTTATGTAATCCTTCCCCGTGGAAGATTAATTTTGTGCGTAAATTCATTTCAGATTTCGCGCAGATAGTCAGACCACTGCAGGGAATGATTAAAAAGAATGCTGTATTCCAATGGAATCCCCCAGAGAAAGAGGCCTTCGATAAGATCAAAAAGGCTATAGCTGAAACTCCTTCCCTCCAAAGTCCAGATTTTGATAAAGGTTTCATCCTATACACTTTCTCTTCAGACTCCTCGCTTGCGGCCGTCCTCACGCAGAAAGATAATAACAACGATGAACGGCCCATTTCTTTTATGAGCACCAGTCTACAGGGAGCTGAATTAAACTATCCGGAAATTGACAAACAGGCCTACGCAGTTTACAAGGCCGTAAAACATTTTAGGCCCTACATCTTGAAAAATCACGTCACGGTTTTTGTACCGCACCCAGCAGTCCGCTCACTTTTCGTACAGCAAGAACTAGGCGAAAGGTGGGGCAACTGGATGGCATGTTTACAAGAATATGATTTAGAGTTCAAACCAGCACATACCGTTAAAGGACAGGGCTTATGTCAAATGGCCGCAGAGGCTGCAAATGCTCGGGAGATTGAAGAAGAAAGTTGGGGACAAGAGATCGACATGTATCAGAGCGACCATGTGCCTCAGCAAAATATCCTTTCTGGGTATTCTGACATTTCGAGATATCTGGCCCAAGGCACGATGGACCCTGCTCTTACTGCCCGACAGAAACGCGCAATAAGACTAAAAGCCGCATCTCACCAACTGATCCAAGGTAAGTTGTTCAAGAAACACCATGATGGGGTCCTGTTACGCTGCTTGGGAACTGACGAAGCACAGAAAATCTTAACTGAGTTGCATGACGGACCAGCTGGAGGTCATTTTTCCGGAGATACCACTGCCCATAAGATAATGCGTGCAGGATACTATTTTCCTACTCTTTTCAGAGACGCGCATGTGTATGTTCGGAAATGCATTCAGTGCCAGAAGTTCGCCAACCGAGAAGCACGGCCAGCCGCACCACTACTCTCAGTAGCAGTAGAGGAACCTTTCCAACAATGGGGTTTGGACGTAATTGGGGAAATCTTACCTCACTCTTCTAAACAACATCGGTATATCATTACGGCCACTGATTACTTCACCAGGTGGGTCGAGGCAACACCGTTACGCCGAATCAACGATCAAGAGGTAATAGAATTCCTCACGCATTCCATCATGACCAGGTTTGGCGTTCCGACTTCTTTAGTTTTTGATAATGTGACTTATTTCTCATCTTTTAAGTTATATGATTTTGCGCTGGAAAATGGAATTATTTTGAAACATTCTGCAAACTACTATCCCCAGGGAAATGGATTAGCTGAGTCCACTAACAAGAACCTCATCCGGATTATTAAGAAGACCCTTCTATCCCACCAGCGCAACTGGCACAATGCCCTTCACAATGCACTGTGGGTTGACCGTATTACTCCCAAGTCCTCTTTAGGCACCTCCCCATTTTTCCTCGTGTATGGAAAAGAAGCTGTTCTACCTTCTCATCTATCTCTCCCGGCCCTCCAACTGTCCCAAGAATGTCATGGCACCCCGTGTCCCACCTTGCATAACCGAATCGACACCTTGCTGAAATTGGAGGAAGAAAGGCAAAAGACCCGGGAAAAGTTTGCCATCCATCAGAGCCGAATCAAAAGATGGTTTGATAAAAAGTCCGCGGGAAATAAAATTTTTGAAGTAGGAGACCTAGTCCTTAAGTGGGATAAAGCCCATGAGGAAAAGGGGAAGCATGCTAAGTTCCAAGCACTTTGGACAGGCCCGTTCCAAATTAATGAAAAGATAGGATCACACACATTCAGATTACAAACCGTTGATGGACGAGTCGAGGTCCTCCCGGTAAACGGGCATGACCTCAAACACTATTTCACTTAACAGCCCTTCGAGGGCTGTCTGGTTTTGTACCATAGTTCCTTGTCTTTTAAAAAAAATAAAAATAAAAATAAAAAATAAAATAAAAAAATAAATAAATAAATAAATAAATATATATATATATATATATATATATATAAAATAGAATAAAAACCTAAGGAAGGATTTGTTAGAGCTACGCAGATTGGCATACTGCAGCAGGTTCTCCGCTGATGGAAAGCCTTTCCCGATAAACTCAAAAGTGGCGAAAGTTTGTTGGCCCTCCACACCTAGAGGTAGCACATTACCAAGCACAAGTCGTCAAGCAGGAGAACTTACCTCGCCAGTCTGAGAGGGTGTCCACAAAAGAAAATGCAGTGTAAATGGTAACCGGACCAGAAGGGAAGAGAGATACTCTAAGCTACGATAGGGCGTCTGGGAAAAACCAAAGTCCTCATACCAGCCCAGGAACAACCTCTCTGCAAGCAAAATAAGTCGGGATCCCTCATCCGCCCAGGCCAAATGGCCATTTCAAATAAGTGCCATAAGCACATCTAAATAAGTGCCTCGGGCACATTCAAAATAAGTGCAATAGCACACAAATAAGGGTAAAGGATTGAGAAAGGCTTCCTGCGCAGAGAGGTGATGTAACGACTCCGCCGGGGTACTGACCAGGCTCGCTGGCAGCGGAGCAACGTTCACGATTCCTAGGCAGTGACTCTGCCGGGACCGAGAGGTTCGCTGGCAGCGGAGCAACACGATGAGGACAAAATAATCGTACCAGACCCTGTGGCCGCCTGGAGTTCTCCAACCCTTCCAGTCCGGAGACCTGAAGAAAGAATTTGTTTGAATGGCGCCCAACCAGACCAACAGGTTGAGCAACCCAGCTAGATGCTGAAGGCTAGGAAATGGCAACCACAAGGTAAAGAGGACAGTTAGCATAAGCCCCTCCCTCCCCCCGCAAAGACTAACCATCAGCAGAGACTCTGAGTTCGTCCAGTGAATCGCCATTTGTTGCAGTCTCTACAACACCCTCCAAAAATTTTGACCACCATTTCAAATTTTCGGAGCCCCTTAGAAACAAAGAAAAATTGCTAAGTCACTAAGTTGCAAAAGTAAACAATTCATGAAAACTGCGACCTAGCGACCTAGCGATTCCGCGACCTCAGGTCGCCAGGTCGCCAGGTCGCAGATCCCCTAAACCGATGAAAAATGTGACCTTGCGACCTAGCGACCTCGGGTCGCCAGGTCGCCAGGTCGCCAGGTCGCAATTTTGTCATTTTCAGAAAATCGCGACTTAGCGACCTTGCGACCCAGCGACCCCAGGTCGCCAGGTCGCAAGGTCGCCAGGTCGCAAAACTCAAAGTTTGACAAATCTGCGACCCAGCGACCCGCATTAATTGCCCGCACGTGCGACTTTCTATAAAAGGGAGGTCGCAGGTCGCATTTTTCACATTCAGCGATTTGTAAGGAAAACGCCTCTGACAGCTCAACTGACGAGTTTTTTCCGGGTAAGTTGCCATTTCTTCCTGCTGTTTCCGTTTTAATGATTTTCTTACTAAACCCATCTCCCCTTTAGCCTTTAAATTGTCTTTTGGTTGAGCTTTGATGTTTTCTGAGGTTTTTGTAAATTATATGTTGCATGAATTGCCCAAAACCTCGCTGTTTGTTGTTTCACCCCATGGCATCATCCCTTTGCCTTTGAAATCATGCCACAGCTTCCCCTGGGCCCAGAAATCTTGTAAATTCCCAAGAGAAAGGGGGCAAAAGAGTTCAAGGCCGCGCGTGCAAAACCCCCGGCAAGCCAGTCTGCGACCTGCGACCCAGCGACCTAGTCGCGAGGTCGCAGAGTCGCATTTTCTCCATTTTTTGGGATTTACGACCCTGCGACCCAGCGACCTAGTCGCCAGGTCGCTAGGTCGCGTTTTCCCATTTTTCGGAGATCTGCGACCTAGCGACCTAGCGACCCAGCGACCCCAGGTCGCAAGGTCGCAAGGTCGCGAGGTCGTGCCCGGGCCCTGTTTGTGCGATCCGCGACCCAGCGACTCAGCAGTCCAGTTTTGCATTAACGCAGCTAGATTTCATCACTAAATTGTAACTGGTTTTTATCACCATGACGTTCTTATCGTGGGACTCCTTTCTGAATTTGACGGGTGAAACTCAAGACGACATAGAGTGCATACCTGTGCTCTCAGATTCTAGTGACATGGCGCCCCCGCTATCTCGGAGGAAGGACAAGAAAAAAGTGGAAGAGATTGATGAGCTGGAGGTGGTGTCCCCACCCCCAATATTCCGAGATACACTATGTACTTTTTCAAAAGATGACAGCATGAGATGGTACCAGATTTATCATGAGTTCTCCACAGTGGAAGAAGAATTTCCAGAAGATCTCCCAGACCGGGAAGTATACTTGGCGGTAAAGAGGTCCAAACTACATCTGGCAGGGGCGCACCCAGCCATATTCCCTTGTCCAGAGGTCATAGACTAGATCATACAAATGACAGACCCCGAGAAGTTTGTGATCAGGGATTACCAAGGCAGAGCTTTCGCTACGCTGGTAGGCGCAGATGCACACCTTTATTACTCACTGCCTCGTCCAAACGAGCATTTCTCTCGAGAATGGGCCGTTACTCACGCCGTTCCAGTAGTTGATACTATTAGGCGATGGTGGGAGGAGCCCGAGAAGTTCAAGGTCAAGAAAGACCAAGAGTACCCAGTGGCGAGCCTGAAAAAGGTTTACAAATTGGTTGCCGCCATGCTTTGCAGACTTTACGGGCGCCCAGATTGCTCCACCTTCAGCGGCAGTTGGGCTACTATCATGGAGTATGTGACAACACATGGCACTCGTTTCAACTGGGCAGGCATACTGATGACGTCGATGCAGACCAACTTGAACTCGGCATTGGCCCCGGAGGAAGGAATGCCCGCAGAATTTTACATGGCCTCTTACCTACTAGACGCTGTCTGCGCCCAAGTAGAGTTTGATGGATGGCCGCACAACTGGGACCCCGAGCAATCACGCGCAATTCATCTGCAACTCAAGGTATTTTGGGAGTCCAAATACAAGCAGGATATAGATCAGATTTCCCAAATATTTATTCCCTCTCTGTACAGACATTTATTTGGCCAAGACACCCCTTGCATGTCATGGCGGGCCAAGGAAACGCTAGTTAAAGTGGGACACTGGTTCCCTTTCCCAGGATACACCTTCATCCGAGTTTTTGGAACTTAGAAGGCGCCACATGCTATGCCTCACTTCGTGACAGACAAAATGCTTATCCAGGAAGTATGTTTTCAAATGTCACACGGATTCTCCAACATCTTGTCTAGAGGAAAAAAGAAGCCATGGCCCACATTACCCCTCACCATTGGTGCATTCACAGTTAAAGACTTCAAGGAAGTAATAGCAGAAGCAGAAGCAATGAGAGGTTATCACTTTGGGGCGCTTGAAAACAGAACATACGACCCAGAGAGGATAGTTCCTGAACATTGCCGGAAGGCCAATTTCAGGTGGACTTATCAGCACCTTGAACGCCCAGCGGAAGATGAGAGAAGAAACTGGTATAATGTTGAAAGACAACTTGCTCCGGAAATTGACGTGGTCCAGGAAGACTCAGATGATCAGAACTTAGAAGACAGAAGGCGTCGGTTAGGAGGTGCCTCTTCATCTATACTCAAGAAATCTCGAATCAACACAGGGCCAACTCCATCCATCAAACAAAAGGAAGCAGAGGAAAAAGCCCAGCAAGAAAGGGAGAAAAAGCTAAAAGAAGATGAGGAGGCGCGCCAAAAGAGTGCAACAGCAACACAAAAGAAGAAGCTGGCCAAAGAGGCCAAGAAAGAAAAAGAAGACAAAGAGGCACAAGTTGCAGCGGAACAGGCGCTTAAGGCAGAGCTGGACAGGGCAGAGGCTGAACGCCAAAAGAAAGCTGAGCAGGCTGCTGCAGCTGAACAGAAGAAGAGGGCCGAAATAGAAGCAGCAGCAGAAGCTGAACGGCGGAGGAAGGAAGAAGAGGAGAAGAACACAGAGGAAAGAGAGGATGACATGCTGGACGATCTTGAGGTAACTCCTCTCGATATACCTCTGGGCCGTACAAAAATCTCTGATGTCAGATCGCCCCATGTACAGGAAGAAGATGTGTTTGACTTGACTAGGCTCACATTTAATCAGTTTTCGTTCAAAATCCGTCAAGAGAAGAGGAGGTCATTGGCACAAAGTCCCTCTGCATCATCCGCAGTGTCAACAGGCAAGGATATAGTTTTGGATACCAGGACTAATCCGGTAATGATAGCATCAGCAGGTACTGCCTTCGCCGCGGCTACAGAAGAGAATGTAACCCGGATGAGTAGAGAAATAGTATCTCTACAAAACAGACTGCACGCAGCTGAGCAACGCGAAAAGATAGCAGAGCAGGAGAAAGAAAAATTGCAAGCAGAAGTCCAGCAACTTCGGAACCAAGCCCTATTAGAAAATGAAGTCTCGCTTGCCATTTTCAAGGAGTGTGAAGTGTTGGAAATGACTATGAGACAGGTATATGGTGAAATGTTCGCCATCAAACAAACAGTCGCTCCTCTGGCAAGAGCACGAATGGAAAGCAGGCAAAGACAAGATCAGCTCAAAGAGGCTTCACAGGCTTTGGACAGGATGATGGGTTGGACCGTGCAGTACCCTCAGGCACCTGAAAATTTGCCTAAGAGGGACTGGATCCACACGCAGGATGCAAAAGTTCAACTCCGCATGGCAATGCAATCTGGAGACAAATTGTCTAAAGACCTGGACAAAGTGATGTCCTCGTACGACCACCTGATTAGTGGTATCGACTCAATGCATACGCTGCATCACATCCCATCGCTTGGGGCATTAGAAGAGGAGAAAACCTGGGAACAAGTAAACCAGGACATTCAATCGTTCTTGCAACCCATCAAGCAGGCCGCAGCTGATCCAGAGCCCCCCGCGTCTCAAGAGCATCTCAGTCAATTCATCGCCGCGCCAGCACGGATTTATACCAAGCTTGCGTCGCTCTCAAATCAGATCGGACAGAAAAGGGAGACCTTAGTACCAAACGCTTTGGAATGTGTGCATAGGCTGAAAGAGGAGGTACCTCTGGTGTCCCCCATAGCGGCAGAATACCAGGCATGGCAGGATTTCCTCAGGGAACAACAGGTTTACATCCCTGACATTAACATTCCGCATCCCGGCAGCAGCAAGTCCTGAGCAGCAAGAAGAACCAGGTCGCAAATCGCACCAACAGGTCGCAGGTCGCATCTCCTACCTAGGTCGCAGGTCGCATCTCCTACCTAGGTCGCAGGTCGCATCACCTACCCAGGTCGCAGAAGGAGTGGGTCACAAGGTAACCCAAAGGTCAAGAAGGCGAACAGTCAAGGAAACCCAACGGACAATTTTGGCATTATAAATACTCCTACGGGACATTGTAAAAGGGCTTTTCTTTTTTGGAAAAACTCAAGAGCTACATGCAATTGTATTGAAAGATTCTACACTTGAGCATATGAATATAGAGTCTTGTTAAAATACCCTATGGTTATGATGTGTTTTGCTGTATGAACACTTTGCGTATTTCTTGTACAGTTTCAGAATATCCTATGATTAAAGAAGTTGCACTATTCATGTCATCGTTTATGCGTCATGGCTATCCGTGTTGTATCAATGATGTTCATTTTATTATCTGTTCTATTAATGAATGTTAATGAACTATATTGTTAGCATTTCGTTTCATCTTTCAGGAAGTGGAGAGGTATCCTATCATAAAGAACTATTTATTTTGTGATCTGACTACCGTACAAGCATTACCCCACAAAATATGTGTTGCTAATGACATCTCTTGAGGTGTACGTGCTTTATCTATAATCTTGCTACGCATAGTGTTTGATTCGTGTTTAACACATTAATCTTGTATTCTGTATCATGTGAATGAGTGTATGTCCGCAGACCGAAGGGAAGTCATCTTAAGTGGTAGCCGGACCCACACCCCGGACGGGATCCCTACTCCAAACGGTTTAAGGTCTAATTGGGACTTTCTACCGGGGAGATCCCCTACTGTTGGCCGGACAAATTTTCCCGTCAACACTATCACATAGCAGAAAATGGATTTATAGATCGATTCAAAGAGAAACAATCTAATAGCCCAATATGTATATTTGGTGACATTAATTATATTAATGATTCTCCAAGGTTTGATAAATATGTTGATAATGATGATGACTTCCAAACAGAAG
>CM076578.1:1775534540-1775631954 GCA_034641835.2 Pinus albicaulis | reverse complement strand
TATGATAAACTCTTAATCAATTTCCATTTTCAAGGAATTTAAATTTTTCTTCATCAATGGTCCTGATTTTGACTGCGCCATTATCAAAGACTGTCTCAATCACATAAGGCTCAAGCGAGTGAGTTTGAAATTTTCCTTGAAAATCTTTGAACTTTGAATCAAAAAGTAATGCCTAATTTCCTAGCTGAAATTTCCTTTATTTTATGTATTTTTCATGCCACCTGGATATTTATTGTTGAACTAAGTTGGTTCTTTGGATAACATCATGTCTTATTTCATCTAGTTTATTTATTTGATCAATTCTTTTTCTTTGTGCCTCTGAAAGATCAAGTTCCAATTTGACTATTATCTTGAAATTTTTTACTTGAAACTCAAAAGGAAACAAAACTTGCTTCCCATAAACAAGTTCATAAGGAGTATGTCCTGTAGTATTTCTTGAGGACCAAAATTTAAATTACCTTTTCACATTTAAACCGATGCTTCAGATACAAATTTGGGAGTTGTATTAGGAAAAAATGACTTAACTCCTTATGCCATTTATTATACCAATAAAAATCTAACTCCTGCAGAGCTAAATTATATTGTCACTGAGAAGGAGTGTTTAGTTGTTGTCCATGCCATTAATAAATTCAAACACTACATCATCGATTATGAAATGTTTGTACATACAGACCATTATGTAATTAGATACTTAATGAATAAACCAATCAATAATGGTAGAATTACAAGATGGTTATTGTTGTTACAAGAATTTAACATCAATATTTTGGATCGATCAGGAAAACAAAATACGATTGTTGATTTTATATCTAGGAATCAAAGTGAGAATAATGATATACCTGTAGAAGATAATTTTACTAATGAATATCTTTTTGCAGTATCTATTAAATCTCCACGGTTTGCAGATATTACTAATTATTTGGCTACAGGAAAGTTACCAACATATTTGTCTCCTCGAGAAAAGATAAAGGTAATTCAAATTAGTGCATCTTACTCATGGATAAATGAAGAAATGTATAAAACATACCGAGATATAATCATTCAAAGATGTGTTAGAGGATATGAAGTACCATAAATAATAAATGCTTTGCGTGATGAGCCATGTGGAGGGCACTTCATTGATAAAATAATTGCTTACAAAGTCCTTCTCTTGGGATATTATTGGCCTTCCCTTTTTAAGGATGCCAAAGAATATGTTAAGAGATGTGATAGTTGTCAAAGAATGGGGAAACATGTTCCTTATGATGAAATGCCTCTACAACCTTAGGTACTCCTTGTACCCTTCAAAAAATGGGCTTTATATTTTTTTGGTAATATTAATCCACCATCAAGAAAGAAAAGGTACATTCTTGTTTGCATTGATTATGTCACAAAATGGGTAGAAGCTAAAGCACTTCCTTTTGCCACTGAAAATATTGTAGTTTCATTTCTTTTTGAGGATATTTTTACTCTTTTGGTGTCCCAAGGGAAATTGTGGCATATCAAGGTACTTAATTTACATCCAATTTCGTACACAAGATAATGGAGGAATAAAAAATCAAACATCGGAAGTCCACTCCATATCATCCACAAGAAAATGGACAAGTCAAGTCCAATAATAAATTAATTGAAGACATTCTTACCAAGACTGTGCATTTTCACATAAGAGATTAGGCAAAAAATCTTCCAGAAGCTTTATGGGCATACCGTACCATGAGAATGGGTGCTTTAGAAATTTTCTCTTTTAATGTTTCAAAATATTTTTGGCAATCAGCATTCCAGATTGAATTCACAATATTTTATGAGAATTTTGAAAAGTGGAGATGCAATTTTTGTAAAGTTTCCTATGAATCTTCTATTTTAACCAGTAAAACCAAGAAAACTTCGAACATCTCATTGACAAGTTGGAATTGATAATTTAGAAATAACTTCTACTTTGGATGTTTCCACCCTAATTCCATTTCCTGAAATATGGTATCCTAAAACAATCCCCTCAGTAAAAATCATAAAACATTTTTCATGTCTTAATGAGAGATTTTATTCCTTACATCTAACGAGAACTTTCTCTAAATTCTTAAGATCTTCTTCAAAATAATTTCCATAAACTGTAAAATCATCCATATAAACTTCCACACAATCATGAATTAGATCAGAAAAAATCCTTAACACTCCCCTTTGAAATGTTACAGGTGCATTACATAATCCAAAATGAAGTACGCGGTAAGCTTAAGTTCCCCATGGGAAGGTAATAGTGGTTTTATCTTGATCTTCTAGAGCTACTTGGATTTGGTTGTATCTGCTAAAACCATCAAAGAATGAGAAATATTTCTTCCCTGCCAATGTATCTAAAACTTGATCTATAAAAGGAAGTAGAAAGTTATATTTCAAAGTCACTTTATTCAATTCTCTAAAGTCAACACATACCCTCCATTTTCCATTCTTTTTCAGAACGATTACTAGTGGTTAAACCCACTGACTATCTGATATTGGATAGATGAAAATCACATTTAACATTTTTTGTAGTTCCTCCTTAACAATTTCCCTCAAATTTGGATTCATTCTTATTTGAGGTTTCTGAATTGGTTTAGCATTTTATTCAATATAAATATGATGTATACAAGTACTTGGATCAATTCCCTTCATGTCAGTGTATTCCCATGCATAAGGAGAAGAATTTTCTTGTAATACTTTCATTAACTCTTTCTTTTTAAATTCTTCCAAATTATTATTGATTTTATAAGTTTTCCCTCGAGAGATTTATATTTTAGAATTGCCAAATTTTTCCATGGAATGCAAAGATAATTGACAAGATGAAAAATATTCCATATTACATTGTTCTTGAGAACTTGGACTATATTCACAATATGAGGAAGACTCATTATTTTCCATTAAATTCAAAATTTGGTCTTCTTCATCTATTTGTGAAGTAGCAAATATTGGTTGTATATCTATATCATCATCTATCCATTCTTCATTTTCGACTTCTATTGTTGTTTTTGCTAGTGGATACAGTGTGAATTTATTTGTTGAACTCCCATTAGAGATAAACATGTCACTAGATTTACAACTTATAAAACCATCAGTTGTGGCTAACCATGGTCTTCCTAGGATCAATGGGTGTCCACCTAAATTATTCTTGGGTGTTGAAATCATAAATTCAACAACATATTCCAAAGAATCTAAGGATACATATACATCTTCTAACACACCATCAGGTTTAATTACAGACCTATCTGCTAATTGTAACAATGTAGGTGTATATTGAATATTATGGAGTTTTAATTGATCCATAGTTTGTTTACTCATGATGTTTATGGATGCTCCTAAATCAATCAATGTATTTGGTATTTCGACACCATTGATGTGTGTTTTCACAATGGGACTTCCTGGATCAAAATATTTCTGAATTATTGTTTTTTCCCATCACGATATCTACAATTTTTCCAACTAGTTGAATTCTTTTGACTTATTTTATTTTCCTTCCTGGATTTTTAATACTTAAATCCCTAATTGTCTTTGCAAAAATCAGGATTTCTTTAATGACCTATAACAAAGGAATTTTTATGCAAAAATTCTTTAGTTCATCCAACATTTCATAGTGAGGTAATACAATATGTTTTTATACCCCTTTATCAATTTTTAATCTTTCAAGAAAAGGTGGTTTTGAAACAAATATTGAAGGTCGTTCCATAATGGGAGTTGATTTTATTGGAGTATCATTAAAATGTGTAGGAATGGCTTTTTTTTGAAGATTTTATTTCTAAGGAAGAGACTTCCCTTCCTCGGCGTGATTATCCTTCTTTTGAGGATTTTCATCCTAATGAAGAGATGTATCCTCCTCAAAATTATCATCCTTTTCACTTTCCTGAATAACAACAGATGGTGATTTCTTTTCCAATACTCTACCAGATCTAAGTTGAACATTGTTTAGATCTAATGGAGTTATCATATAGGTCTGGAAATTTTCCCTTCTATGTTGTAAACTAGTTGTGAATTTTTATTATCTGGGTTTGGAAGTGGTTGGGCAGGCAATTGGTTTGGTCTTTGTGGCAATGGTAATGAAATTTGTGGAGTTGGATTCTGGAATTGAACTTGAGTTGGTTGGCTAGACTAAGGGAAATATTGTGGTGCAAATGTAGGGTAAGGTTGAGTGTGTTGAGAGTACTGAGGATATCTTCCATAAGGATTTTTCCATCCTTGTGCCTAAGGTTGAGTTCAAGGTTGTCAAGGAATGGGTGCAGTCCAATTATTTCATGGTGATTGTGCATATGTTTGGGTGTTAAATACTTTATTTTTCCATGGTATCTTGGAAATAAAACAATGAGGGCCTACCTGATTTGGGAATATTTCCTCTTGGTAAACAACTTTAAGACATGGTATTGAAGGGAATTTTTTAGTGTCATTATTTTCTGCACATACAACACAATTTTCTACACTTTTCAAGTCAAGAGGATTAAATGAAAATCAGTGTTGACTTATATTCATCTAGGGCTGCGAGGGCACATAGGGGTATGCAGTTCATGAAAACCCTAATGTGCATGTTGAAGGTTAGAACATAACAAGCACTTAAGGGAATATGCTAGGAATTGAATCTCACTATGATGGAACGCGATGCCAATGGGAGTGCAACCACATGAAAGAGGATCATCCTTTTGACAAACTATGGTTTCTCCCAAACCCTACCATGATTAGGGTTTCATAATGCGAGCCATACTTGAGACCTCACCTACCCGAGCCCAGCGCTTCATTGATTGGTGATGACTACTAGGGGAACATATCTTTGAATTTGTGGAGGGACTCTCAATGTTCTTTGAAGCAGTAAACCCCTAAACCCTAGTGCGTATATGAGATATCAAGACAAGCGGGTGTGGTGATAAGGTTTGGCGGGAATAGGTCACGGGGGTGTCACTGAATAAAGGTCGAGTGAAAACCCTAATGGCTAAGTGAGCAAAGGGGGACCCAAAATTTTGAATATACCCAAAATTTTGGGTGGTGTTGTAGTGGCTATAACACAACCCTAGTGAATATTCCATGTAATAAAGTTAAAAATAATAACCCCAGTTGATGGGACACTTATTCCAAGTTGAATGTTGGGCAAAACATCCTAGTGGGTGTTCATTTCGATTAATATGCCTAAGGAAATTGGCAAAGGAAAATCCAAAGGATTTGGAAAGGAAAAATGGAATTTTTGGCACATGTATTTATGAAAATAATGGAAATCGGGAGAAAATGGAGATGAAAGGTCACAGGTTGCATGTGAGGAGGAAAATCAAGGAATATAATGGAAAATGAAGAAAATAGAGGCCTCCTCTATAAAAAAACATTTGAGGATCAATTGGTACCCTTTGTTAGTGCATTTTTGGAGCTCTCTCATTATTCTCTCTCTCTCTCTCTCATTATTCTCTCTCTCTCTCTCTCTCTCTCTCTCTCTCTCTCTCTCTCTTATACACTTAGATTTTCTTGGAGAACTTTGGCATTGGAGAAAGAAAGGAAAGAAAGAAGGAATAAGGAGGAAGAAAGCAAGAATGAATAAGAATCAAGTAGCTAAAATAGGATTCTTAGTAGGTATTGATTTGCATATGTATTTTCCTTGCTAGATTTGGCATGCATGGTATTGCATGTGGTTCTTTTCTGCCTTGGCATGGGTTTTTTCCAGATGTTACAGTGTTTTTAACGTAACCTTACCATTTTCGGATAGCCATAGTGTTGTGGAGTTCTCATGCTTTGGTTTAGCTGGATTACCATATGGATTCGAAGCTGAGTGGAGTGGATCTCCAAATTGATATAACACATGGCCTAGTAACCCTTGAACCAGATTGTGGGTTGCGGTAAAGTCAGATAGTGTGTTGCCTTAGTAGGCCTAAGAATCCTCTACCGATGAATGATGGGATATACGATAAAGCATAGAGGTGTTTTTCTCTCCATCGGGCCTAGGAATCCCAAGTTTGGGATATACGGTATATCCTAGAGAGTATGTATCGATTTAGGGCCTAGTGACCTGTGATTCATATTGTGGGTTGCGGTAAAGCCTGAGAGACTAGGAGATAGGAAAATTCCTCATGGTTTAGGCAGAGAGAATCCATTGATATCCATGCGTGTGTTGGTCTATTGTTTGGGCGTAGATCATGATAAAGCCAATTATGACATGTTTATTGTGTTGGCCTAGTGTTTGGGGATGGTTTACGGTAAAGCCTGATTTCTATTAATGGTGGTGAGGTGGTTTAGCCTCGTGATTCCCTGGTTGGTTCTTTCGGTTTGATTCCCACATTCATGCATGGAATATGGCACAGGGGTGATTGGCTGAAGAGATATTTCGCTCAACCAATATATGGTAAGGTGGAACATAGAAGTCCCATCTCTGATTGGTTTTATATACATAAATGAGAAGTTCATTCCTTTGGTATTTGGTATGAAAATGTACTGGTTATTACGTGGATTATATTGTCATTGTACCCACTATATTTTTGTTGTTATTATGCTGGCTATAATCCTGTATTTTATGAGTGATGATGTATGGCTCTCTCCATGTTTTTACTTGTAAATGAATGCACATTGTATCTATGGTCAAATAGATTGTATGCCAGCTAATGATGTAGAGAAGCATTGATTCTTAGTGATTCTCAGATAAGTGTGAGACCTCTTTGCTATGAATTGTTGTGTATACATGCAGCTTTCATGTTTGTGACATGTTTGACAAAATTATTGTCATGGATTGTGTTTTTCAATTTAATTGTCTTAAATTGATTACATAAATTATCGACCAAGGCTAGTAAACTGACGAAGTGTAAATGCACTATATGTGCTAGGAATCCTAATTATCTAAGTTGAATTAAATTGTTAATGCATATGATTAGATTATTTATTTAAATTAAATCTAAGGAAGATGATTACATTGATATATAATTATGAATTCCACACAAACAATAAAGATATCAAACTCATAAATTAATCTCATACTTACAAAAATAAATTTAACTCATAAAGACTCGCACACACACTCTGTAAAATATCTAAAATGTGCTTTGAAATAAATTTAATTTCTAAAAGAATAAACATACTCTTGCATGAAAAATAAAAAGGAATTTAAATTATGTTCACACTTACTTAAATTGATAATCCACTCTTACTTTGAAATAAAACGCACAACACTCATGCTCTGAAATGAAACCTACAAACTAATCTCTGATTCTCAAAATTACAATCTCATTCTTAATTCAAACTCTCAATGCTAACTCCATTCATGTGCTCCTGAATTAATATAAGAAAATGATTAAAAATAACCAAATTTCTGCTATCTATGAATTCAATCATATGTTTCATATAAACACTACACATCTAATATTTTTCTCAATCAATATAAATATATATTAGGGGGATGCATCCATCTAATTGATCACAAAATTCAGAAATTAAAATAACATAAATGAAATTGAGAAATATAAATGACATAAATGAAAAACACTTACTACTTGAGGGGGCCCTCCACAAGCATATGGAAACAAAACTATGTTGACAAATCAATTAGGCATCGAGATGAGAAAAACTTCACTTTATATTAAAACAAACTTTAAAAGTTCACTGATGCATAGAATAATAATAACGATGATGCTCTATAACTTATCTACTACGCAATTTTTATAAAAAAAAATTCATAAATTTTCAGAAATTCTTTAGATAAAATAATAATAATTTAAGCTTAGAAAATATCCTTATTAGAAATGCTCATGATTTGCTATTTGACAAAGAAAATAATGAGGCATTTGTTTCGCTTCTCACTCACTTGTTGTAGCTAAACCGTTCACTTTCACCTTTGACCATTTGATTGGAACCTTCTTCCACAAATTTGATTCATGAAGATAGGAGGAAAACGGTGAGGAGACTAATCTCTATCTCCCCATATATATTTTTCTCCAGCTGGCACTTTGGATCCTATTCAACAATGGACTCAACTGCAGAATCAGATTTTGACTGTATAAACATCAAAATTTGTTAGACGATGCAAATATTAGGAAGATAATAAAGAACAATAGTAATATATGAAATATGAGACAGTTATATACCTGTCAAGCTTTGAATCCACTAATTTGATGCCCATTGATGGTTATGATGGTCAAAATAGGTGAAATTTTTTTTTCAAAAAGAATATGAGGCTCAACATTCCCCCACACAAAGGTCCTTGCATGTCCTCATGCAAAAAATTCAAAACTGATAACCTTTCTCTGTCACTGCATTTCTTCAGAAACTTGAGCAAGAACATCTAAGTTTTTCTTCTTTACCCTTTTCTTAGCAAATGCCATTCTGGGCTTCCTCGTCATAATTTTTTATTTCAAACTTATGACATTATTTATAAGATACTTGTTCTTTTCCTTCAACTTTGTATTCTTCTTATTACATACACCTAGGTGCAAAAGAATGTTATCATTATGGGTCCTTTATAATTCATTTTATGCTTTTAAGGTCTCATGTTCTTTTTTCAGATGTTTTTGCAATATATCTAATTCATAGATTTATTGCTTTAGAGTATTGATGATTGGAGGCTCTTGTGGAAAAACAGATTGAATTCCTTCTACTAGATTTGAATCAGATGTTCTCTTTTCCAGAGACTCAGTATGATCATATATTTGTTGTTGTACTGGGTCAATTTATGGTGACCTTCTCTTTGGCGATGAAACAGTAGGTGAGGGAAACTTTGATTCCTCTTTCACTTCTAAATTAACATACTTTGTGCATGGTTCCTTTATTGTTTTATGAAGCCTTTCACTTCTCCTTATAGTGGATGAAGGAGGTACTTGTTTTTTAATGTTTCCATGTTTTGTTTTAGTTGCTTCTGTTTCTTTTGTGGATATATTTTCTTCTTTTTGGATAGCTTTCTTTCTTCTAACATTTTTCTTCCTTATGTTTTCCAAAATATTCACCAAAGAAGTTTCATCTTCTGAAGTTTTTTCTTGTTATGAGGGTTTTCAAAAAAGCTTTCAGGCATTTTACTTCTACTTCTCCTTATTTTGTTACTGTTGGCTATGTCTTGTTTTTCTTCCTTAAAGTGGTTTATGACTAGAAAAGCTTCCCATTTATCTCCTAATATCTCTAAATGAGATTCAATGAGCATTTTAATAAGACTGTGGTGGTATATAGTGTTGTCAATAAATTGTATCTTCCTTTGAGTATTACCACACATTTTCCTTAAGCTATTTAGTAGGAAATAAGGTAAATTTGCTTCATGCCCTTCAAGAAAGTGCATCATGGGACGAATATGGTAGAAAAACACACTACCACAACTACCCTCGCATGTAATAAATTTAAGGATAACTAGAAGCAAATTCCTCCATTTAGTTTTAAAGGTTGTGTTAGGAATACCTTTATCTAAAACATTGATGTCCATTCCTAGATTCTTTAAGAATGTCCTCGATTCATCCCCTTCAATTCCTCTATTTTTAAACCATCTTTCACCAACCCTTGGGAGCCTAGAAACATCAGCTATGAAAGGCTCTATCACCACTATTCTAATATCTCCAATTTCAACCTTTGTTCCATGAAAATATCAAGCAAAATATTTGGTCACATCTCTATCAAAACCATCAAATTTTTCTATAAATTCCCACCATTTCCCGTGCTCCAAAATTTTCTTGATTTGTGGATATCCTTCCATAAATTTCTTCCCATTAGGTTCATTCTGAACAATTACCCTCATGGTGGTATAGCCTCGTCTCACAATTGTTTTTGTGACAGGGTTATGGAAATGGGGTATGGTTGAGAGAGATATGAGGGATATAAGAGAGGTCGAAAGTTGAATGATAAATATGAGTAGGGTTGAGATATGAGCAAGGGCGAGAATGAAATAATTTTTCAAAAGAACAGAGTATAAATGAATGAGCAGTGGAGTTAACAATAAAACTGGGTTTTCAAATGGAGTGGTAATGTAATGATGGATGACATATGGGCCTCTATGGCTAGTTTTAGATGACATGACATAATACTTACATTTTAACCCGTACTAATAATTAGCTTGAATGGTGGTATTAACGTCTCTATTATTTCATACTTCTAATGCTTTACCTGTATTATAAATCTAATGGTTACATACCTCTAAATTGATAATTCTGATGATTGGTTGTTTCTTGTGATTTTTCCTCAGGTACCTTCATTTTCTGGTTTGATCATTCTTATTTTGGAGTCTTCAAGTGTTCCAATCAATAATTTCCTGTTAGTATCAGTTGTAGAAAGTTGTCAAAGCTGCAGATTCTTAGCAATTCTATAGCTATTTATTTTGAATGAAAATCTCGATAAAATTAGCAATAGGGTGCGAGATGACTTCAAAAGGGAACTGATTTTAGGCTAGTAAAGAGATAGGAAAGTTTGATTTTGATTTTTTGGGTTTTTGTTGAAAAGATGGGAAAAAAATTTTGGGTCCGGGGATAAGGCCAGATTTTTGCAGAATTCGAGTTGGGGCGAGGTAGGCAATAGTCTTGATGCTTTTGATCGGGTATATGGATGGATCAGAATGACAAGGAGTTGAAGAGGGCAAGGGAGAACATGGATCCTCTCCAAAAATGCGAAAACATGTAAAACTAAACAAATTCAAAGGTAGAGCACTGAAATCAATGGATTCAACCTCATTTACTCATTCATTTAGTTTCAGAAGCATAAGAAGGGAATGGCATACATTTAAACATGAAATAAATTACAATAAACTGAGAGAAAACACCATCAAGAACTGAAAGCCACAAGAATCCCAACAGGTGCTGCAAAACCTCTGATCTTTCCTTAGCCAAAATATGAAAAATATGTACAATAGTGCGCTAAAATCTTCCCAAGAGTCCAACCTATAGAATGTCTCAGAAATTACATCATATAGACTATCTTAACCCCTTCCCACACCTCTAGGGGTCAAATTCCTCCTTCTAGGAGTAGTTCCAACTAATTCTAAACAAGGAGCTAGAATATAGGCAGCCAAACAACTTGCCTCTAAAAGGAAGGAAACTAATTCTTTGACTTGATTTTCACTTTTTTGGGAGTAAATATTCTAGAATAGGTAAAAGTGAGTCAAAGTTACATTAAAAACACAAAATTACATCAAGACAACTCAAAAATTACTTCCACAATCAAAACTGGTCCAACTGGCCGAAATCTTGAGCTGGAAAATGAAAAATCAGCCAAAAATCTATATGAGTAGCGCGCCTGAGCTATATGAGTAGCGCGCCTTTCAGCCTGCTTTTGGGGCACTTCCTGGCATCAAAATCAAGCTTATGATAGCTTTTTGGAAAGCCCTGGATGT
Organism: Pinus albicaulis; assembly: GCA_034641835.2. Taxonomy (NCBI): domain Eukaryota; kingdom Viridiplantae; phylum Streptophyta; class Pinopsida; order Pinales; family Pinaceae; genus Pinus; species Pinus albicaulis. The sequence goes on along the minus strand of CM076578.1, from coordinate 1,775,620,703 downwards.
CTGCTATCCAGCCCAAGTGGAATTTCCCAATTTGGATTTCATTTACCCTGTCAAAAATCAAATCTCCCAACACTACTTCCTGCAGGTGCATCAATTCTCCTGAGGCAACGGTATTCTTGACATTTCTCCAAAACCATTATACCTGTGTAAAAAGTGAAGGATTTTTTTATTCCTTGGCATTTTTTTTACAAAAACCTCTCTCAGTTTTCTAAAATTCATCTTTTATTGCTCTGAAACATCTTTTGAGTGAAACCTATCCCGATGTGTGAAACAAGGGATTTTGTCGAAATGAAGCGAAATGAAGGGGATAAGGGGCTTCTAAATTCTTGGGGAAATTTTTGGAAGTAGGGAGGGATGTTAGGAAGCAGGGGAAAGTGGAATCCCAGAGATTGAGTGAGGGGAAGGGGTCCAAAAGGGCAAAACACAGGCCTAGCCTAAAAAATTGCCAAGTTGTGGCAAGAAACTAAGGTTTGTGCAAAAATGAGGAATTTGGGGGATCTCAGTGATGGGAAGTGTTTAATAAGGTATATTAAGGATAGGGGAAGGCGTATGAACATCAGGATACAATTTTTTCTAATGATTTGACCATCCAAGAGAAATTACCTCCAAAACCCTAGGAGAGGGAAATGGACCTTACCTAGGCACAACTGAAGCATGAAAAAGCTGTAAAATGACCCAATGGAACTTGACATGATGATGAAAACCCTCTGAATGATGGTACACTCAGCTGAATGGTGACATGAACCGACATTTGGACAACTTTGACAGGAGTAAAAGCAACCCCTAGACCTAATGCCTAGTGACCAAATTTTGCTTGAAGACTCTTTGAAATGACAAAATTTGACCTTGACACCTTAAAATCACTTTGTAAGAGCATGTTTGATCACTGAAGGAAGGCTGCAAATGCTGACACTAACATTGGCTCCAATGGGGATGGTAGCTCCTTGGAGGTGTCAAGAACGGCAGATCTTTGGGAGAGCAGACCAGTGCCTTATCCATTGGGCAATGGAATCCAAAACTCAAACTGAAATGCATGACTGAAAACTAATGACTTGATGACACAAATTGAATCTCACTCAACTAAGAACTGACTCGATACTTAAACACAACCGACAAACTGGAAATATGCTCAATATGAAGCTTATTCAATACAACCTACTCTAACAGTTTCATTCATCACCTGATCAAGTGAAATGAAACAACCAATGCAACCATGTAAGCATCCTGGCTGCTATTTGATTTCTTGCCACATGCTTACTGATGCGCAGGAAAAGGAAAGAATCGAAAGGAAACTCCCATGGAAATTTGAACTCAAGCTGACTGTTGATAAACTTGCAAAGCATGAATTGACTGGATGACTTCAAGAATACTGCGAAAGGATCTTCATAAACATAGCTACTGATTTCCATTAACACCTCACTGCTCTGGTCCAGATAATCTCCATACCTTAATCTTAAAATTTTCGTCACATCTGCGGTGCTTTTCTTTGGTGATTGCAGCAAGCTGCCAAAAGGATCCTGAATTTCGTGAATAACCAAACATTGTTGCTGATTACAAACAGAACAAAAGTCTCCTTTATCAATCTCCTCATATGAAAAATATGTTGAACAACACAATGAAATTGACTTTTGAACAAGATTACTATCAACATTCTTTTCGGGCACATGGTTAACTAATGGAGGAAATTTTTTACAGCAAACATCATCCAACACGCGAGCAATAGGATCATCAAAAACTTGAGAAGACTGCTGCACTGTATCCCTTGAAACTATATGACATCCTACTGGCTGTTCATATTTTCCTTGAGATATATTACGAATATTCTGCCTTATAAACTGAAATGCTTCGAAACAAAAGGGTATAGAATTTTCCTGCATCATCAAATCATGTATTTCATCTTCCACACCTTCATCTATAATCTGACCTTCAATTGCATTGGATGGCTGCAAATCTGATGCTACAAGCTGCTCATCTGAAGATTTACTATGCAATTTATCTTTCAAAAGCTGAAATGATTCAAAACAGAAAGGTACGGAGTCACCTTGAATCATTAAATCATGTGTGCCCACTTCCAAGTCTTCAACTGCAACTTGACAATCAATGACTTTTGGGGGCTGCAAGTCTGAATATGAGAAGTTTTCGTTGCCCTCAAGACGATCCAGATCAAGACTTGTTGACGTTTGATTTCTGATTGCATGGAAGTTATCTCTAATGAACTGAAACGAATCAAAACAAAAAGGCAAAGATCCTTCACTTACATCAAAATTTTCTGCACTTTCCTCATCATTGTCATAGCTGATATGCATCGGTTGATCACTGTACTCGAGCTGCTAAAAGTGAACTTCCTCCTTGCACAAACTAGCTACTGATTTGTCTGCAAGATTAGCTTCTGTTTGGAGAACATAATCATCATCATACTGATCAAACTGAGGCAATTCATCAGTATAAAACACATCATCAAACATACACATCATATCAACAGCTCTCTCTTCTTCACAATGATCTATAAAACAATCACTATGACAACTGGGATCAGAAACAAAATTTTTGGGTCAGCCGCTTGTTCTTGAATGTCATTTTTATTTTTTGCAGTCATTTTCCGCACCATCTCTTCTACTGCATTTACGAAAAGATCAAGCTTTTCCTCTGAAGGTGTCAGCTGCTCTGAAACATTCTTCTTTTCTTCTTCCTTCAACCTTGCCCTCAAGATCAGCAAATGAGCCTCTACATTTACTGCCTTGTTCTGCATCTCGTGAAGTGTTGCAATATTATTTTCTCTCAGCTGAAACTCCATTTCTGGATCAAAGGCACTCGGGTAGTGCAAGAGAGTAGATCTAGGAGAAGGTATTATATCAGCTGGTATCGAAAAATATACTTGATTAAATCTGGCAGAAAATTGTTGTACTGTCTCTCCTGACTGTCTCTTCAGCTGGGCATACTCGTCTAAAATCAAGAAAGGGTTCTGTCCAATCATCCACCTGTCAAGGAAAACTTTAAAAAACTTCTGTAAATCTGAAATGCTCGCATCAGGCAGGGCTTTAAACCAACTCTTCACTTGGCCTTGCAAAGAAAGAGCAAAAAGTCTGATACTAACATCTTCATCATCAACTTCAAAAAGATCTAGAAAAGTCTCAACATTCTGCACATGTTGCTCAGCGTTGACATTGTTACATTCACCGTCAAATCTTGGTAGATATAGGTCATAATTTTTAGGGAAAGCATGAAGAACAGAAGGTAAAACAAGAGGTTTATACCGATCTGGAATTTTACAAGGTGTAGGGGTATGTACAAGAGCTGCGGGATCAGTTTTGTTTTCTTTAGGCTCATCACTCTGAAGAGAGTCATCATAAGATGTGGGAAAAGTAAGGAGGCTAGGATCAAAGGGAAACTCAGTATTTACACTTTTTGAATAGGTCGAGTGAAGATTTTGATCACCTTTATCATACAACAAATTCTGAAAAACTTTCAGGACAGCTTCAAGACCAGCGAAGAAGTAATTTACAAGAAAGCAGATTAGATCCTGAATACCATTCCACTTTAGATACCTGAACTTTGTGTAAGATCTTTCCATTTTCTCAGAGAAAGAGTCAGTCCTCCAGTGGAGTCTCTACTTTGAATTGGAGTCACCAGGTGAATGATTTCAGCCTTCTTATGTCTGATCGTTGTCCACCATCAACCATCAGATCTGAACTTGATACATGTACTGGGGCAATTGGAAGTCAAGGAGCACATTCACAAGCTAAACCGGAGATCGACTGAAGCAGCTTTTATCTACTATGCACTCGCAGAGCAAGAGAAATTCGAAGGCTACCTGGCGTGACTTCAGACTCCGTCTATAGCAAATGACAGTAATAAGCAAATTTCTCCCCAGTATGGTCGCCACTATGTTAGCGCTCAAATCTACCTTAGGCTGAAATAAGGTAAAACTCAAGGCTACATCAAACCACGCTCAGCCTCGTAGCTAGTCCTACGAGGACAGGAGAGGGCTCTCTCCGGGTCTATCTCGGCAAAAGGTCTTCAAAGGGGCTGAGATGACTTATAACGAATACTGATTTTAGGCTAGTAAAGAGATAGGAAAGTTTGATTTTGATTTTTTGGGTTTTTGTTGAAAAGATGGGAAAACAATTTTGGGTCCGGGGATAAGGCCAGATTTTTGCAGAATTCGAGTTGGGGCGAGGTAGGCAATAGTCTTGATTCTTTTTATCGGGTATATGGATGGATCAAAACGACAAGGAGCTGAAGAGGGCAAGGGAGAACATGGATCCTCTCCAAACATACGAAAACATGTAAAACTAAACAAATTCAAAGGTAGAGCACTGAAATCAATGGATTCAACCTCATTTACTCATTCATTTAGTTTCAGAAGCATAAGAAGGGAATGGAATACATTTAAACATGAAAGAACTTACAATAAACTGAGAGAAAACACCATCAAGAACTGAAAGCCACAAGAATCCCAACATGTGCTGCAAAACCTCTGATCTTTCCTTAGCCAAAATATGAAAAATAAGTACAATAGTGTGCTAAAATCTTCCCAAGAGTCCAACATGTAGAATGTCTCAGAAATTACATCATATAGACTATCTTAACCCCTTCCCACACCTCTATGGGTCGAATTCCTCCTTCTAGGAGCAGTTCCAACTAATTCTAAACAAGGAGCTAGAATATAGGCAGCCAAACAACTTGCCTCTAAAAGGAAGGACACTGATTCTTTGACTTGATTTTCACTTTTTTGGGAGTAAATATTCTAGAATAGGTAAAAGTGAGTCAAAGTTACATTACAAACACAAAATTACATCAAGACAACTCAAAAATTACTTCCACAATCAAAACTGGTCCAACTAGCCGAAATCTTGAGCTGGAAAATGAAAAATCAGCCAAAAATCTATATGAGTAGCGCGCCTTTCAGCCTGCTTTTGGGGCACTTCCTGGAATCAAAATCAAGCTCATGATAGATTTTTGGAAATCCCTAGATGTTTGCTATCCAGCCCAAGTGGAATTTCCCAATTTGGATTTCATTTACCCTGTCAAAAATCAAATCTCCCAACACTACTTCATGCAGGTGCATCAATTCTCCTGAGGCAACGGTATTCTCGACATTTCTCCAAAACCATTATACCTGTGTAAAAAGTGAAGGAGGTTTTTATTCCTTGGCATTTTTGTACAAAAACCTCTCTCAGTTTTCCAAAATTCATCTTTTATTGCTCTGAAACATCTTTTGAGTGAAACCTATCCCGATGTGTGAAACAAGGGATTTTGTCGAAATGAAGCGAAATGAAGGGGATAAGGGGCTTCTAAATTCTTGGGGAAATTTTGGGAAGTAGGGAGGGATGTTAGGAAGCAGGGGAAAGTGGAATCTCAGAGATTGAGTGAGGGGAAGGGGTCCAAAAGGGCAAAACACAGGCCTAGCCTATAAAATTGCCAAGTTGTGGCAAGAAACTAGGGTTTGTGCAAAAATGAGGAATTTGGGGGATCTCAGTGATGGGAAGTGTTTAATAAGGTACATTAATGATAGGGGAAGGTGTATGAACATCAGGATACAATTTTTCTAATGATTTGACCATCCAAGAGAAATTACCTCCAAAACCCTAGGAGAGGGAAATGGACCTTACCTAGGCACAACTGAAGCATGAACAAGCTGTAAAATGACCCAATGGAACTTGACATGATGATGAAAACCCTCTGAATGATGGTACACTCGGCTGAATGGTGACATGGACCGACATTTGGACAACTTTGACAGGAGTAAAAGCAAACCCTAGACCTAATGCCTAGTGACCAAATTTTGCTTGAAGACTCACTGAAATGACAAAATTTGACCTTGACATCTTAAAATCACTTTGTAAGAGCATGTTTGATCACTGAAGGAAGGCTGCAAAGGCTGACACTAACATAAAGAAAAGTGGGAACCATATTGGGTTTGAAAAAGAAAATTTAGGATGCAGAAAATTTGGTTTTCACCCTATATTTTCTGTATAAACATGCCAACATTTGTTGGTTTTCATGTGCATACAATTTATTATTATTATTATTATTATTATTAATTTATTTTTTATTTTATTTTATTTTTATTTTATTTTATTTTTATTCTGAAAGAAATAAGTTTTCAAATCAATTTGGAGGAGAAGGAAAATATTTCTTAACCAACTTAAAATCAATATTGTCTTGCAATTTTTCAACAAATTCTTCCTTTGTCAATGGCTTATGATAAACTCTTAATCAATTGCCATTTATAAGGAATGTAACTTTTTCTTAATCAATAGTCCTGATTCTGACTGCGCCATTATCAAAGACTGTCTCAATCACATAAGGCTTAATTGATTACATAAATTATCGACCCAAGCTAGTAAACTGACGAAGTGTAAATGGACTATATGTGCTAGGAATCCTAATTATCTAAGTTGAATTGAATTGTCGACATACATGGTTGAATTATTGATTGAAATTAACTCTAAGGAAGATGATTACATTGATATCTAATTATGAATTCCACACAACCAATAAAGATCTCAAACTCATAAATTAATCTCACACTTACAAAATTAAATTTAACTCATAAGGACTCACACACACACACTCTGCAAAATATCTAAAATGTCCTTTGAAAGAAACTTAATTTATAAATGAAATAAACACACTCTTGCATGAAAAATCAAAAGGAATTTAAACTATGTTCACATTTGATTAAATTGATAATCCACTCTTGCTTTGAAATAAAACTCACAACACTCAGGCTCTGAAATGAAACCTACAAACTAATTCTATGATTCTCGACGTTAAAATCTCGTTCTTAATTCAAACTTTCAATGCTAACTCCATTCATGTGCTCTTGAATTAATAGAATAAAATGATTAAAAATAACCAAACTTTTTATATCTATGAATTCAATTGTATGCTTCATATAAACACTACACATCTAAATTGTTTCACAATCAACATAAATATACGTTAGGGTGATGCATCCATCTAATTAATAATAAAATTCAGAAATCAAAATAATATAAATGAAATTCAGAAATCTAAATGACATAAATGAGAAATCCTTACTACTTGAGGGTCCCCTCCACAAGAAGATGGCAATAGAACTAAGTTGACATATCAACCATGCATCGAGATGAGAAAAACTTCACTTTATGTTAAAACAAAGTTTAAAAGTTTATTGATGCATAGAATAATAATAATGATGATTATTTATAACATATCTGCTACGCGGATTTTATAAAGCATCTGTCATAAATATTCAGAGCTTCTTTAGCTAAAAGAATACTAATTTAAGCTTAGAAAATATCCTTATCAAAAATCGCTCATGATTTTCTATTTGACAAAGCAAATCGTCAAGCGTTCATTCTGCTTCTCACTCAATTGTTGTAGCTAACCCATTGACTTTCACCTTTGACCATTCGATTGAAACTTCTTCTATAAATTAGATTCATGATATAGGAGGAAAATGTTGAGTAGACTAATCCTTATCTCCCCATATATATTTTTCTCTAGCTAACACTTTGGATCCTGTTGAACAATAGACTCGACTGCAAAAACAGATTCTGGCCTCAGAAACATCAAAATCTAGTAGTTGATGCAAATATTATGAAAATAATAAAGAAACTTAGTAACATATGAAATATGAGACAATTATATACCTGTCAAGCTTTGAATCCACTGATTTGATGCCCATTTATGGTCATGATGGTCAAAATAGGTGAAAAAATATTGTAAAAAAGAAACAATTATGAGGCTCAACAGCGAGGAGGGGTCCAGATGAGTTCTTATTGATGTGATTGCTTTTGTATCATTGTTCTATTTTTATTTATCATATCTTAACTTTTCATGAAGTTCTAGGAAGAGCACTGGGTTCTGGGTTTGAAAATGTGGCTCAAATCCCAGGGTTGCTGGCATAGAATTGAATATTTTGGTCCCTGGCCATTGGCATGCAGTGTTATGCTTGAACTATAGCCTCTTGGCCGCTAGCATGCAGATTTATGTTCTCAAGGGCCTCTATTATCGTCGACACTTTTTTTAATAGGTTTGGTTTTTGGGTGTCGTATCCACCACCACATTTCCCATTTGTTGTTGTCGGGTTTTGCATGACTGAGTGTTGTAGGGTTTTCATGGAGCTACGCCACTTGTAGGTATTCTATTGGTTCAGGATTGTGGCTTTATTGGCAATTTGGTTTTGGGGTTTGCGACCATTGGTTTTTTCCCCTTCGTAAAGCTTATTTGTTTGGGTTTATCCCCGTTTTCTTGTATGTCTTCATGCTCGTTTTGGGATTTGTTTTGTGGCCTCTCTAGGGCCCTTTGTTGGGTCGGGCATGTGTGTCATATATCATTTTTTAATGTTATGAGGCCTAGGTTTTTTTCCCCTAGGGTTTACAATTTCTTTATGCCATTTGTAGGATATGGGTAGATATTAGTGAATGCACTTCAGATGCATATGCAAAATATATTTTTTTCACTGATTTGAATGAAAATACAAGACTTTTCAGGGAAAATTTTAACAATATATATTAAACACAAAAATATATATTTTTAGTATCAACCACAAATAAAATATTTCAAATTCCATATTAATAAATATATTTTTATATCAATTTTATCTATAAAAACATAAAGTAATTGAAAATAGAAATATATAGAGAGAGTAGGAGAATTATAATTCTTTCAATGTTTTTGTAACATGTTAAAAAACTATTAATAATAAAAATATTTAATCCTAATATACATTTAACCAAATGAAAATGAAAATTTTGTAAGAGTTAAAATATTTTATTAATGTGTTCTTGAATATGAAAGAGATGCCAGTAATTCCTTCGAATCGTTGTTAAATAATATAGGTTTTAGAGTTTTCGCCTGAAATCTGATTAAACAATTGTTTGTCAAATCTTGATCTTTCATTGTTTAATATGTTTTCTTGACTACAAAAATGGATTCAACACTCTCAAAAACCTATGGAACACTCGAATTATGGAAATTTCACAACTCAAACTTGTGGTTTCAACAAATCTCTGCCATATATTCTAGGAAAAATTGATCTGTAGATATGTCCTTAAAAATTCAAAACTTATTACAAGTAGATTACGACATTCATTCCATGCTTAGCATAGAGTTGACACATGGAGAGTGCACACACACATATAGCACACACACACAAAGATATATATAACTAACATAGATCCATGTTAACCCATGCTAAGAGGTATCAAAGGCCTTTCTTAAAATTTTTCACTCTAAAAGAAGATGTTTGTACCCTCAGAGATTTGATCTCTCTCAATACTTGATAGAATGAGGTTAACATGGATCTATGCTAGTATTTATATATTAATAAATTACATATTATTTTTTTTAATATTTTTTTTTCGTTTATAAAAATTATCATTTTTTAATAAGTAAAAAGAAAATTTTCTATTAAATTGATTATGTGTAACTTCCAAAAATTCATTGTTTGACCAAATAACTATTTCATATTCAAATTACAACATATTTCCAAAAATTCGAACTCAAACAATTGAAAAGCAAATATTCGGTGAACCACTTAAACTAAAATCCTTTCAATTATATATATAAGCTCTCTCATCCATAATTTTTTTTTTTTTAATATTTTTATAATAATCACATTAAAAAATCCATAAATTTAATTATTAAATAGAAACTAAAATCCTTTCATTCATATATATATATATATATAATAATTTGTATTTTAAAATATAACAAAAAAATAAATGGTAAATAAATATAATTATTTAAAAAAAAAGATATATTTTAAAAAGTAAGTGATAATATTCTTTAATATGATTGAAAATTTGTGGTGATAGAGGATTTCGTGCATGTAAACCAGGACTGTACATACATTTCCTTTATATTTAAGATACTCATGCACAACGAAAAAAAATCTTATCTTTTAGTATTAAAAGTCATATCACTCATACCTTACCTTATGGTGTTAGAGTAGTGGAATTAATATTAATATTTTATATTATTCAGTTTCAAAGTGGCAATATTATCATTACTTATATTATGAAATATTAAAATGGTAATAATGTTTATTAATTATGTTTATAGAGTTTTGCCATTTGGTATAAGAGAGGTTCTCACATGATAATAAGTTCAAATAAATAAAATAATAGTTAGCTTACTTTTAAGCTTTTTGTGTAGTTTTTTCAAGAGCCGGCTCCAAACATCATTTGTGTAATTATTGGGCTACAAATGGAAACCCAGTATTTTAGGCCATCTCAAACCCTCTTGTTTCAAAAAGGAGGAGTAGTCTTGTAATGTATCAACTCTTCATTCCCTAGATTTTAGCTGGAAATAGTAGACTTTTTGTTTTTGATTTTCATGCTAGTTGCTTTTCCAAAAATTGTTAAAACTTTAAACAATTTGTTGGCATCTCGAAGAGACCTGTCACAAAATAGGGGTGTATCATTGACAAAAAGTAAGTGAGTTATAGAAATTCTTTGAATAATGCTTAATCCATGGAATTCACCTTGGTCTTTCGCGACATATAGAAGTTGCCTAAGGCCCTCAATAGGGAGAAGAAATAGGAGTGATGATAAAGGACAACCTTGTCTCAAACCCTTTCGGCATGGAAACACAGTGATGTCGAACCATTGATCAATATTGCGAAAGAACCAAATTGAATGCGTCCCATGATCCGTCGAAAAAAGCAAGTGGAAACCCAATCTGAGTTAGAATAAGTTTGAGATAAACCCAATTGACCCTGTCGAATGCTTTAGAAAGGTCGATTTTCAAAGCTAGCCCTTTCAATTTTTGAATATTTATACTATTGAATCCTTCTTGAGCTACACCGATACATTCATTCATTTTCCTCCCTTCCAAAAAACAAAATTGTTCCTTTGAGATAGACATTGAAAGGAATGGCTTCATTCTCCGGGAAATAACTTATGCTATAACCTTATAAATTGTTTTACACAAAGAAATGGGTTGAAATTACTCAAAATATTGAGGATTATCCACCTTGATGATAAGTGCATTAAAATGGAATTGAAAGTGTTGAAAGTGGCCAGAAATCTGCCATTTTATCTAGTCTCATTTACCACTCTAGGAATATCATAACCAATCACCTAAAAAAGGATCGTAAAAGCTTCGACCACCCACCCATATAGACCAAGACTATTGACCTTTTAAAAAGTGAGAAGGACCTCTTTTAGTTCATACAAAGAGAGATTAGCCAATAGAGAACCCTGATCATCCTCATTTACATATCTAGGGAATAATTGAACTAGCTAGAGCATTTCCATAATCAATTTTTCATCGACCTCCCTAAACAAGCTTTGAAAATGAGTCTTCCCCATATTTGCAAGTCCTTCCCTCCCTAAACAAGCTTTGAAAATGAGTCTAAATTTGAGTCATGTTCAGTGGCTCCTAGTTAGTTCAGTTACTTCAATTTGATGGTCTAAATTGAGTCATGTAGGGCTCCTACTTTATAGGTGTCCTGGTTGAGTTTATTTTGAGTTGTAAATAATTAATTCAGTTTAACTCAATTAAATTCAGTTAAACTAGTTCCAACCGATGGAGGAACTAGTAAGATGTCTAGCAGTTGAGAGAAGCTTTAGATTTCACCTAGTTAACTGATGATTTAGCCATAAATAACTCATGCATGTGTGATCTTAGAGTTACCCAATTGAGATAAGAGTTCAAGGGAGGTATACTATCAATTGTATAATTATATGAATTGTACAGGCGGTGCATGCAGTTAGAAGAAGGTCTATGATGTATTGCATATTTGTGGTTGAGGAATTTCCCTAATTAATAGGGGCTAAATCCCAAGGAAACATCATAAGGAAATACTGACATTGGCAAGCCAAATTTTGGTTAAGTATTGGCCTAGGCTTGTCTAGGAAGTAGTGATACAGATAGAGATAGTGCAGAGGTTGCTCGGGCTTGAGCAAAGCATTGTAATCTTCTCATATTTTCTGACCAATGAAATATACATATAGCAAGGGTTTTTAGTTATGGCTTTCCCTAAGAAATCAATGTGTAATGTGTTGATTGAATTACTCTGCTTGTATGCTTCATGATTCACAATCGTTAATTGTTTTCGTAGATGGTAGAGTAGATTCAAGTCTATTTTTTTAGTAAATTACAATTAGCAGATTGAATTTACAACAAATTTGTGACATGGTATCAGAGCTGAAATAACAATAGAAGAGAAGAATACAAGCTTGTACTTGTAGGAGGAACAAGTTTTGCAGATATCTTCTCCAGAGATAGCATCGGGATCAATATGGTGTTCTATGGTTTGAGGCTTGAGTATGCCCTTGAGGGTAGCTCGAATTATATAGCTTCGAAGGACTGGATGAAATTAGTCATGCAAGACAATAGATTGAAGGAGTTCATTGATAAGGATATCATGAAACCAACTCTAGTTGATGCCCAAGATCTAGCAGAGTGGAAGAAGTACATAGAAAAGGCAATAAGGATCTTACTCGAAGGAGTTCGAGATCATATTGTCTCGAATATCCATGGTAAGGAGACTCCATATGTAATATGGAAAGTCTTGACAACCTTGTTTCATAAAAGCATTGACCACAAGAAGTTGGCATTGAGTGACAAGCTCAGGAAAATCAATATGGAGAAGGGAAACACAATACCACAATACTTGAACAATTTCCCCCAATGTCTGGATGAGCTTGAAAGTGTTGGTGTTACAGTTGTTGAAGATGATATGGTAAACCTAGCACTTCTAAGCCTTCCCAAGAGTTGTCTCAGGTACCAAGATTCGGTAAATAGTAGGGAGAAGCTACTAGAGTGGGAGAGTTTGTGGTCCGACTTGGTGCAAGAAGATATAAGGGTGAATGCTAAAGATGGAACCTCATCCAAGCATGATGATGAGGATAAATGTGCCTTGAATGGAAAGGCAAAGAAAGGGAAATGGAAGGAATCTCAATCCAAAGGAGATTCCAGTTAGATGGAAAAGAATAAGGACTTGTCCAATATTAAATGTTCTCACTATCATGATTTGGGACATTATGCCATGAAGTGTTCGCACAAGAAGTTTGGCAGGAATCCCCCAGGAGAAGTGGTAGGTGAAGCTCTTGCTTCACAATTAGAGTTTGATTTCACCCTCGTTGCATACATGGTGACATCGGTGATGGGTAGTGTGTGGTATATGGATAGTGGAGCCTCATTCCATATGACCAGAAACAAAGAATTATTTGGAGACTTGGAGGAGAAGGACATCCATATGCATATCGAGATGGGAGATGATGGAAGGTATAGCACGACTAGCATCAGCACTGTTAATTTTCAGAGGGAGTATGGTTCTTCTCTCACATTAAAATATTTCGTGCATGTTCTTGATTTGAAGAAGAATTTAGTTTCAGTTTCTATGTTAGAAGACCATGGCTATGATGTGATACTCAACAAAGGAAAGGATATCCTTTTTCACATAGCCACGGGACAAGTGAAGCGGATCAAAGTTTGGGTAAAGAACCTCTACAAATTGGATGTAGAATATTGTGTTTCTTTGAGAACAAAAGCATAGAAGGTGCAGATCTGAGACATCGGTGAATTTCGACATAATCAACTTAGCCATTTGCACCATGGAGCTTTGAAGATCATGCAACATATTTCTACATGACTTCCCAAGGGTGCACTAGAGTAGTGTGATGCATGCAAAAGTTGTACATTGGGGAAGTACACAAAATCAACCTTTCATGATAAGGACAATCAAGCACAAGAGATCCTTGAAAGAGTTCACTCAGATGTGTGTGGACCACTCTCGATAGCCTCCACGACTAAGCACATGTATTATGTGATATTTGTTGATGATTTCTCACGTGAGTGTTGGATATTCTTCATGCAAAAGAAAGACCAGATATTCTCAAAATTTTATGTATTTAAAGCACTTGTTGAGAAAGACACATGCAAGAAAGTGAAGGCTCTCAAGAGCGATGACGGTTGAGAATATGTGTTGAATGAATTCAAGAAATTTTGTGCATAAGAAGGAATTCGATGAGAGTTAATAGCACCCCATAACCCATAGCAGAATGTGGTTACAGAAAGGAAGAACAAAATTATTATGGGAGTTACATGGGCGGTGTTAGATGATCAGGGCCTATAGTTGCACTTGTGAGCTGAAGCATGCAACACATTGGTTTATGTGTAGAACAATATTCCTCATCAAATTCTCGATATGAGTACAACAGAAGAAGAATTTTCAGGTAAGAAACCAGATGTGGCACACTTCAGGATTTTGGTTCATTAGTTTATTTTCATGTTACCAAGGATGTAAGGAAAAAGCTACAACCAACAGCAGAGTTGGGCATATTTGTGGGGTACATTGATACACCTCACAACTATCAGGTGTACCTGCCATCTCACAAGATGAAATTTCTTCGTAGATATGTGAATTTTGATGAAGAGAAGGCCATGAGATGTTACCTTGAGAGGGATATTCAATTGCATGCATATGAGGATCTTTTAGCTCCAAAGTAATAACCTCAGGATGTTGTGGAACAACCACAAACAGAGTTGCATAAAGTGGAAGAAACCACTCATGCGAAGACATCCAAATATGGAACGAAGCGAACCATATAGGCTGGAATATTGATGCATGATGCTCGAGATAATGTGCGCACCCACATCAAAGAATAAGCAGAGGAGGTCACCAGAGCAGTACATTGGCTACATGGCTCTTATGAGTGAGAGTGTAGAGACTAAGCCATCCTCATTCGAGGAAGCAGTGCAACAACCAGTATGGGTGGATTCCATGGTAGAGGAGTATGAATCCATTATCAGGAATATTTCTTGGGAAGTTGTATCAAGGCCAGAGGACAAGTCAATGGTAGGCTCCAGGTGGATCTACAAGGTGAAGCATGCAGCAGATGGGGGTGACGATAAACACAAGACCGGATTTGTTTCCAAGGGGTTCCCTCAGGTGGAGCCTAATTGATTACGAGGATACCTTTTCTCCAGTAGCAAGATACTCTTCAATCAGATCTATTCTAGCACTTTTAGTGCAAATGAGATGGAATATACATCAGATGGATGTGAAGACAACCTTCCTCAACGAAGTGATTTAGGAAGAGGTGTACATAGAGAAGCCGGAAGCATTTGAGACCTTCAACAGAGAGTCACATGTGTGCAGACTCAAGTGAGCATTGTATGGGTTGAAACAAACACCATGTGCTTGGTACACCAAGATCAACAACTATTTCACCAGGTTGTGGAAACCTTTACCATATTGTTGTTGAAGGTATATTATTGATTATAGTATTATATTCCAATTATTTAATTCTAACAGGTGATGAGAAGCTGATAAAATATTTCAAAGATAATTTTGAAAGAGAATTCGAGATGAAAGACATGGGGCTCATGCATTATTTCCTTGGTTTGGAAATTTTGCAAGGAGAGGGGGAACTGTTTTTCTCTCAAGGCAAGTATGCCAACAATATACTAAAGAATTTTCACATGGAGAGAAACAAACTCATGGATACTCCTCTAGAAAAAAATTGGAGGAATGAAGATGTTACTTCAGGCGATGTGGTAAAGGATACCATTTACAAGAATCTTGTGGGTTCACTCATGTACTTGGTGAACACACGACCATACATTTGTTTTGCAGTTAGCCAATTTAGTCAAGCAATGGTTAAGCCAACCAAACTCTATTGGAAGGAAGCTAAACATGTGTTGAGATTCCTCAGAGGCACCACTCATTTTGGTCAATGGTACTGTTATTTCCCAAATCCACCTCAGGCTGAAAGAAGGAGGGATTCAGGGTAACACCAAACCACGCTCAGTCTGGTAGCTAGCCCTACCAGAACAGGAGAAGGCTCTCTCCGGGTCAATCTCAGGAAAAATATATCAATAGGGATTGAGATGAATGAAATGAGTGCTAATTTTAGGCTAGGTATATTAATCAAGGAGTTTGAAATTATTTTTAAGGGTTTTTGTTCGAAAAAGGGAAAGGCAGTTTTGGGCTTGGGGATGAGGCCAATTTCTTGCAGAGTTCAAGTTGGGGCAGGGACGGCAATGGCTTTGATGTCTTAGATCCAATGAATGGATAGAAAAGACTGCTGAGAAGCTGAAGAGGGCAAGAGGGTGCAAGGATCCTCTTCAAACCGACGAAAACATAAAAAACTAAACAAAAGTTTAAGGCAGAGCACCAGCAAACTAATGAATTCTACCTTAGTTACTCATTTGTTTAATTCAGAAGCAAAGAGAATGGAAATGGAATACATAAAAATCAATGAAACTTACAGATACATGAAGAAAAACATCATCAAAACTCAGAGCCACAAAGATCCCAACAAGTGCTGCAAAACCCTGGTCTTTCCTTTGCCAAAAATGCAGAATTGTATGTACAATGAGGTGCCAAACTATTCCCAAGTATCCAACCCTGAAAATGTCTCAGAAAATACATGATATAGACCATCCTAACCCCTTCCTTTTATAAAGATGGGTCTTATCCTTTTAGTAGCTGGCATAATAGGAATTCCTAACATGTTCAGCAAAATGTAAACCAGAAACAACACTATGTGTTCGACGTCCATTCACTTAATTTTCACTTTTAGTGAATGGTCTCAGTGTGGTAAATATAGTGAAATTACATCATATCCTGGGTATCTAAAATGAATCAATAATTACATCGAAAAGTGAAACTAGTCAAATTGGCCGAATTTCTGAGTTGAAAAGTAAAAATTGGACCAAAATCCTCTATGCGTCACGCCAGAAAACTCAATGCGCCGCGCCACTTTGAGCCTGTTTTTTGGGCACTTTATGAAGTCCAAATCAAGCTCATGATAGCTTTTTGGAAAGCCCTATCTGTCGGCTATCCAACCCAAGTGGAATTTTTAAATTTGGAGTTCATTTTCCCCTCCAAAACTGCAATCTCCCAAGACAGGTTCCTGCTGGTGCAAAAGGTGGTAGAAAGGCCATTTTTGGTGTGTTTTTGACCCTTAAGACCATCCAGAACTTGATGGAAATATCTTGGCCATTCTTTAAGCATGCATAGCCTCATAAAAAAATCTCAAAATATAGTTTTCCTCGGAAGATCTCACAAAGTTGTGGCTGGTCAAGGTGGGCGGCAACGCGTATTGGAAAAAACACATTTTTTGCAACCAAAAAATTTCAAAAAATGACAAAATTTAATCCAAATTTGTGAAAATTGGAGTGAATATCTCCATCTGTCACATTCTCATCCGAGAAGCTTGACCGATTTGGAGTGGATCGGAGGCCTGCCAAGCCCGTTTGGGTGCTCTTCTCCAATCTCACCTTCGGGATCTTCATCCTGGCTCCTGCTGCCCGCAGCGATGGCCAGCACAACAGGACCAATAATTCTTCATGTGTCGAGCGTGTCTTTGTCCCTGTTGGCCTTCCCCGTGTGGATTTCTCAAGGTGAATATTCGACTCTCGTGAGCAAGTCTCCGCTCAAGTAATTGTCATCTCCACCGGTCTTTCGAGCCCGGTCGAATATTTCACGGATTTGCCGCAACTCTATGAGTGTCTGCTAATCCTCCAATTGTTTATTCCGCTGCTCCAAGTAGTTTATAACCCACTGAGCTCTCTGCAATTTCTCGGTCAGTGTGTCGATCTCAGCTTTCTGTTCCTAGATGATTTATTTCAGCTTTGAGCTGGGAGAGCTCGAATCAACATCGATCAATATAAAATCAGTATCTTGGCCTCCTGAGGGGCCCTCATCCTGCATAGGCTTCTTGCCTATATCCTATACATGTGCTGATGTAGAAGGCGAGACCCCTTCCACGCCATGTGGATATAGTACTCGCGCTGTTGTCGAAGGTAACGATACCCCTTCCACCCTGGGTGGAGATAGTACTCGTCGTGCTGCTGCAAATAAGGCTCTGGTACCTCTCTGATAGGTAACACACACTAGAACATGGATAGGTTCTGTAACAAGAACCTCAAACTGATGTGAAGGCTCACCTGCATCGTGAACAATCTCTGGAGGAGGCTGAGGGGCTGTAAAGAAGTCATGGGAAATGAACTCCTCCCATGCAATGCCCTGCAATCCAAGCTGATGTACCACAATCATCTTGATGAGCGCATAATGATAGATGCTGTTATGTTGCTGCTCTGGAGTCTTCTTATGCACAAGGGTATTCATCCGCTCTATGTTTCATCACAGGAAGTATGGAATATTCATCAGTCTCACTCTCGTGAAATGCATCAATAGTCTGATGTGGTATGCATAAAGGCGTGAGAATCTACCCTTGCAACTGAAGTATCTAATGATGAGTTTCATTAATGGCGCATAGGACTCCTTCAAGAATCTTAAAGGAAACACCCTGCTGAGCTGCCTCATATAACCAGGCCTGATGTAAGGTTCATAATATGCTCTATCCAGCTGTTGTCTCTTATTCCACTCTTCACCTATGTTTGGTATCCCGGTTGCCTGAGAAATGGTTTCTGGTGTCAAGGTGAAGTTCACTCCAGCAAGGTTTACATGACCATCACGCAAATGTAGGACAAATAAGCGAACCAACTCCTGATGATGCTGAATCTGAGCAATCATCTCACAATAATGAAAACATGAATGTCGCTGAAAGCATGTCATTGCAAGTGGGCAGGCCTGCAACTGAGTCAAGGAAGTGGGTTCTTCTCTGACGTGCCTGCCACTTTTATGAGACATCCTCGATACATTTAGCTCTACGGTTGAATCACTGTCCTACTCATATGATGAATTTGTTTCTGACATGGTGCTTTGCAATGTGTATAACAAGTATATGCTGATATATGTGTGGTGAAAACAAGAGTTTGTCTTTCAATACCAAATGTGCCAAATATGTAATGAGAGACTGTGAGGAAATATTACATTGGGTATAATGGACTGTCAAGTGAATTTGAGTGTAAGGACAGTCACTTGACTGCTTGGGAACTTTCAGGATTTGGGGATTTTATAAGTGATATGGGAGTGGGAGATGGTGATGGGAAATGTAGTTTTTAGAGATAGGGGTAAATGAAATGACAAGATATACTTAAGCTATGTGAAGTCAAGGATATAGAGACAGTCCTTGAATGTTTTGGGAAGTGGGAATTTATAACTGATATGAAGGAAGGGAAGTGATAGAAAGTGGTAGGGTTTGAGAATGAAACATGGGAACAAAGGGTATAAGTAGTTTGGGACCGAGGGAAATAGGAGAAGGACTGTGATAATAGTATGACAGTGATGGGAACACGAATGAAGAATGGAGTGGGAGCGTTAAGCACCAATAGTCAAATTTCAACACTTCATTTCAAACCCTAAGGGAGCAAATTTTGATATGGATATAGGGTTTGTTTTTCACCAACCAAAACTCTAATGTCTTTGCCTCCAAACAACACCACACATGACTAAAATCACCGAACAAGCGTTGTCAAACTTACTTGGAGCAAATGAGTTGAATCGATTTGATTTTTATGGAGCCGTGATGAATTTTTTGCCTTGGAGGCTCTGTGCACCGTGCACAAGCCCAGTGCGTCGCGCCCTGTGGATGCGCCGCGCCAGAGGAAAAATGCATTGTGGCAAACCGCCCAATGCGTCGTGCAGCCTATGTGTGTCGCGCTCTTACCCAATGCGCCGCGCAGCCTTGAACACAGTCTTGGTTTTTTCAAAATGAAAAAATCGCCCTCTCACCACTGAACTTCAACTTCAATCGACCTTTGGATGCAAATGAATGTTTTAAAACAAATGAAAATATCTTATAGTGGTGGATTCAATTTTTGTTTCTCACAAACCCATTTTGTAATATTTGGCATCGGCACTTTTTCACATTTTAATACAACTCTGTTTTTTCAAATTTCCGTCTAATTTTCTGGCTTGAAATGATGTTTTCTTGGTTGATTTTTGCAGGGATGATGGCATTGAACTTCGGCAAAGGAGGACCAGAGTCTGCATTTGAAGTACTTCATGGCGGAAAAACTTTAAAATACAGATTTATTACAAAAACAAATTTGACGATTTCTTCTTCAAAACCGAGTTTTGAAGAAGAAACATCCTTGAGCATTGTTGACAATGAAAATATTGAAATGAAAACTTATTGAAGACATCATCATGGCCTACGGGCATTATTTAACATTTTTTAAGACCAAACCCTAGACCTAGAAAGTGAAATGACTCTTTTTGACCAAAATACCATTTATGACTGTAAATGACTAAAATCAACTTTAATGAATTTTTGATAAATTTCGACCAAACCCAGCAGGTACAAACATGAGGGAAACTCGTGAAGATACCCTTCCGTCAGATAATGGCATGCCCCTAACGGAATGCAGATGAATGAGCGGAATGAGACACCTAAAAATGAAATGCAATAAGAGAAATGATCTCTGACGGAGGGATGTAAAGACCGACTCTAACATTGGCTCCAATGGGGATGGTGGCTCCTTGGAGGTGCCAAGAACGGCAGATCTTTGGGAGAGCAGACCAGTGCCTTCATCCATTGGGCTATGGAGTCCATTACTTTGACAAAACAACTCAAGACTATTGACTGAATTTATTTGACTGAAACTTTGACTCAAACTGACTCAACTTTGAAACTAAAACCAAACCGACTAGACAGACTCAAACCAAAACTGAAATCCTTCTTCAGAATTATAGCCTTCACTTCGGGCCCCGGACTAAAGAAAGGACTACAATGCACACTTACGATGAAATTGAAATAAATGATATGTACAATGACAATGTGATCAACAAAAAACATCTTAGAAATGGTACCGTTTGAGCAGCCGACCATTGACTGGCCCTCCTGGACAGTCTTCACCGTTCATCTCCTTCAAAAGAAAGGCGTTCTGACCTCGATATGCTGCAATATTGAATGGAACTTTCCATAGATTTTCAAACTTGTCGTGTTTACCTTTGTCCTCATTCCTAGCATACCACTTCCTCCAACTGGAATTTATCCGCCTTCGCTTTCCTGTCATAGATCTTCTTGATTCTCTCCTGCAATTTGAATGTGTTCTGGAAGACTTCTTCTCTCGTTTGCTGCAAATGAATCATCTGATTTATCCTTCTCTGCATATGGCTTTCTTCACTACCAGCTTCCTGAAGAAGCTTGACCACCGGAACAGCAAGAGAGGTAGGAAACATTATATCCACTCCATAAACTAACTCAAAGGGGGACATACCAATGGACTTCTTTTGACTCACCCGATCAGCCCATAGCGCATTGACCAGTTTCTTATGCCAACTCTTCTTGTTTATGTCCAACAACTTTTTAATGATGTTGACTAGAGATTTATTGGAAGATTCCGCCAAACCGTTACCTTGCAGATGATAGGTGGTTGAATGCCCCAAAACGATTTTATACTTGGCAAAAAACTCAATCATTTTTCTTGATTTAAAAGCCGTTGCATTATCAGTGATCAATTTACTCGGGCAACCAAAACGAGACAAAATGTTGTTCTCAAGGAAAGAAATGATTACCGAATCGGTAGCCTGTCTGGTGGGAACTGCTTCGATCCATTTCGTGAAGTAATCGGTGGCTGTTAGAATCCATCTATGCTGTCCTGAGGAAGGAGGATGGATCTCCCCAATGAAATCCAAACCCCACTGCTGAAAAGGGGCGCTTAACTCAATAGGCTTGAGTGGCAATGGCTGTAATTTCTCTCTTCCTTCAAAAATCTGGCACTCATGGCAGCTTTTGACTGTTTTATACACATCAGCAAACAATGTCGGCCAATAGTATCCCGCTCTCAAAATCTTATTGGCTGTTGTTTTCCAAAAAAGGTGACCCCCGCAGTCTCCTTTATGGAAATCCTCCATTACCTTCTTCGCTTCTTCCTCCACCAAACAATTCAATAAAACACCACCTGGATCTTTCCAATAAAGTGCAGAATTCAAAATACAAAATTTTGCAGCCTTCAGTTTCAAAGTTCTACCTTTGTTTCTAGTCATGCCGGGCGGTGATGACAAATTTTGAAGAACATAGATGATATCTGAATACCATGGGGAAGCAACAAACATTTCCGATACCTGAAGTGGCGAATTCTACTCATCCTCATCAGACATAGCAGCAGTCATATTTATGTCTAATGCGTGCAAATTCGATTCAGCCATAAGTTTCACCAGCCCCTGTCCCTTGATAAGCTTTGTGGGCCTTATTTCCACATCATATTCTAGCAAAGCTGCAATCCACTTGCCACGTCTTCCTTCCGGATCAGTCTGTACTAAAACATCTTTCACGGCAGCGTTAGGAACATAAGCCAAAATATGGGAATGCAAAATGTATACCCGGAAATCCTTTAATGCTTTTACCAGTGCCAGAGCTTGCTTCTCAATGATGTTGTACTTCAAGGCTGCGTCTCTTATAGTTCGACTGAAAAAAGCTATGGGCTTCTCATGCCCATCTCTTTTCTGCATTAACACAGCTGCCATGGTATGCTCTGAAGCAAAGGAAAACAAAATAAAATCTTGGGTGTAATCCGGGCTGATTAACATCAAGCTGAAGATAGTGCCAACTTCACCAAATTAAAGCACTTTACCACCTCTTCAGTCCACTTCACTTGGTTGTCCTTTTTCAGCATATTTGTTATTTCTCTTAAATGTTTAGCAAGGTTAGGGACAAAACGGCATAAAAATTTCATCTTACCATTAAAATACTGAATCTCCTTCTTGTTCCTGGGAGGGTCAATTTGCTGAATTTCTTCAACACGTGCTGGATCAATACGAATGCCATATTTTGAAATAATGTGACCAAGTAATTTGCCCTCATCCATGGCAAACAAGCTCTTTTTAGGATTAAGCGAGACACCATATTTCTGCACTTTTGAAAAACAACTTTCAAGTGATACATATGCTCTTCATCTGAATTGGAAAAAACCGTCAAATCATCAAGGTATATAACAAGGAAAACATCTTTCTCATTCGCAAAATCCATGTCCATCGCCCGCTGAAAAGTCGCACCAGCATTCTTCAAACCGAATGGCATCTTGGCATAGTGGAAAGTTCCCCATGGAGTGGTGAACGCGGTTTTGTCACGGTCGTCCTCATGGACCAAAATTTGGTTATATCCAGAATAACCATCGAGTAGTGACATGCGAGATGCTCCAACTACTCGCTGCAGTATATGATCCATCTTAGGCAATGGATAATTGTCCTTCAATGACACCTTGTTCAAATTTCTGAAATCAATGCACAATCGAATCTCACTTGTCTTTTTCCGCACTGGCACTAAATTGGAAATCCAATCATAAAATCTGATGGGAACAATGATTCCTGATTTGTACAACCTGTTTACCTCCTTCTCAATTGATGGCAGCAACTTCGGGTTGATTCTTCTTAGCTTCTGTCTTAAAGGGTTCTGATTAGGCTTGATTGGGATAGTGTGCTGAATTATATTGGTGTCATACGTATTTAAATCTGAGTAATCCCAAGTGAAAGCATCAGCAAACAAAGACAACAAACTCACATATTTTTCTTTTACCTCCGGTGGCAATGATTTGGATAACTTCACCATCTTGGGGTCTTCAGCTGTTCCAATATTTACATCTTCAACTCCTTTTTCAGTCGGCCGTAAAGTTGGTTTATTGGCTACATCATCCTGATCGAAGAGCTCTTCTAAAGGTATCAAACCTTTAGGAATAACGTTGTCTTTCAGCTACAACACTTCCATTTGATTTACTTGCACGTCAACTTCACCATCATCATATTCTACATCAATTGAGGTATCTTTGAACTTCCCTTTATTTTGCAGAAAATCATTAATCTCATCATCATCTTGGAAAACTTGCCAACATCTTTGATTATCCGGGATGGTAGGACGGTGCTTCACATGGATTTCGAACTTATTACTTGAATTCATTGGGATCTTCAAGTTACTTGCTGCCTTAGCAAGTGCATCTGCAATTCCATTTTGAATGCGAGGAATACAAGTCAAAGTATAATCTGAAAACTGCTTCAAAATATCCAGAACAGCATTACGGTAAGCCCGCATCCGGGGATGCTTCGTTTGATATTCACCCTTTACTTGCTTAATCACCAATTCGGAGTTGCCATAGACTGTAATTCTCTTAGCATTCAGCTTTCTAAGAATTTTTAGGCCAGCAATCAGAGCTTCGTACTCAGCCTCATTGTTCGAACAATCGAATGCTAATTTGTAAGAACATACACGTACATTGCTCGGTACCTTGTTTGGAGCGGAAAAAGGACTGCGTACCCAAATACCAATTCCAGCACCATCATTTCCCACTGCACCATCGAAATCCATGGTCCATAGACCCTCTTCATCATCTTCTAAGTGCTGAAATTGTGATAGCTCTGTTTTTTCTACTTGCTGTCCACTATCTTTAGCTGATTGCTCAACTGTGCTTTCCGGTTTTTGCCTTTCTTTCTGCAAAACTTATCTAAAATTCTCGGTAATCTCTCGAATATCTTCTGCTTGAACTAACTGAATATCTACATCATTGAAACTATTGGCAAACAAAACAAAAGACTCTAAATCTGTATGTACATAATTAATCGGATGATTGACCGGTTTCTCCTTGGTTGTAATCATATACTTCATTTTTTGTTCCCAGTACAACTTTCTCATTTGACCAAACACGAGAATCGTTGCATAGGAGAAATCTAATTGTAATGTCCCTTTCAATTTTTCTCCCCAAGATCTGGAAAGCAACATACCAAACCTAGGAGGAATGTCTGCCACAACTACGTCCATCAAAACATTCTTTGTGGGAATCTGATCCAAACCAACAACCAAGTCTTTAATGAGCCCAATACATCTCACTCTGCTAGAATCAAATGAATAAAGATCATGGTACTTCCTAGTGATGTCTAAACCCAACTTCTCCATGATTGCCTTCGGCATAAGATTATGGGAAGCACCGGAATCGAATATGGCATTATGCAATACAAACTCATGCAATCGAAGACTGATATAAAAAGGAGGCACATCGCTGTCCGAAGACTCACCATCTAAAGCTGGTCCAAATATCAGTTCAGGTTGATCATCTTCAATATTCACCATATCAGACATGGGATCGAAATTCAAAATTTTAGAAACTTGATCTTTATAAATTTTGTTCTTCATTAGTTCAGTCAAGGGAATGGATACCTTTAATTTAGAAATCTCATTCTCCAAACTAAAGGCTGAAGTATTTTCGATCTCTTTGGCTGGAACATCTTTCTTTTCAGCCTTCTCCCTCGATTTAATTGGATTATTTTATTTTTCTGCTGATGATGACTTGGTGGCAGCGGGATCAACTATCTCTTTTGCTTTCTTTTGTGCAACAGGTGAATCGTTTTTAGGTGCTGAAACTTCCTTTCTCTTTTGGATTGGATTGACAGGCACATCTCTGTTTCTAAGAGAATACTACTTCTGCTGGGCTAACAAGGAATTCATATAACCTCTCTGATACTCATTCGACTCTTCCTCAAGAGCTGCATCATTGGCCAAGATAAAATCCTCATCTCTATGTACAGCTGAACTTTCTGCATACTCCTCATCTTCGGTGATATAAATGGGCAAATCATCAGGAGTAAAGAAATGATTTTCCTCCCCTACTACTTCATCTTCATCATCTGAATCCTGACCAACAAAATTTTGCTGAAGAGGTGTCTTTACTTGCTGATAGACTGTTGGTTCTTGTGCTCTCTACTCTCGTTGTTTGATCCTGAATTGTGGCTGCTGCTGACCACGGAAATTGGGATTTTGAATCTGCGGTTCGGGCTTATCAAGTGTGAACCTTTCGAACATTTTTTCCACTTTACAAAGTAGCTGATCTGACGTAGATGTAGAAGCTTCTTCCTTTATTACAACTTCCTTCTCTGCTTTCAATCTAGCTCTCTTGTCATTCAAATTTGCCTCAACACTCACCGCAATTTTCTGCATATCTTCTAAGGTGGGCGGATCTCTGTCTCATAATGAATAGGCCATCTCCGGATCAAAACCATCCGGGAATTTTAACAAAGCTGACTTCTTAGAAGGCCTCAAATCATCAGGAATTGCATTATAAACCGCATTAAATCTGATAATATAGTCTTGTACGGACTCACCAGCATTGCGCTTGATCTTGGTATATTCAGAAGTGATTTGAAGTGGATCTTTCTTCATTTCCCACCAATCTAGAAACTGTCTCTGAAGCTCTTCTAATGTATTAATACTTCTGGGCTGCAAGGCTCTGAACCACTTGCGTACCTCACCTCCAAAAGTTTGCACAAACAATCTCATGGTGACATTCTCTTCATCAATTTCATGGAGATCAAAGAAGTCTGTCATTCTATCAATATGTTGTTGAGCGGGCACACTTTGAGGAGTACCATCAAACAATGGGATTTTACTCTGATAATCAGCGGGCATGGGATCTAAGTTCTGGGGCAAGACAAGAGGTGTGAATCTAGTAGCCATTGCTCTTGGTGGATTTATGATCTGTCTTGGAGAAACGGGAGGAGTAGGAGTAGTAGATGTACAAGGTGTATGTGGTGGAGATGGAGGAGGAACTACTGCAGATTGCTGATCAGATATAGATGGTTGCACGGGAATGGTAGGAATGAAAGAAGGCTCAGCGTGAACTTGTGAATCAGAAGTAACTGCTGATGGACCAAGAGTTTCAGAAGCAGATTCGATAAACTCAGGAATATTCGTTGCCACAATAGAGTTTTGAATGTTCAAGATGTAACTATCAATGGATCTATTAGCTTGTTCAATCTCAAGATACTTGATAAACTCGGGATTTATGACAGTAGAACCAGTAGCACTTTCAGACTTAGTTTCAAACAACGACAGCTCAAATTGATCATCAAACTCAATATCTTCAAGGAACTCAAATACAGTCGGGCATGAATGAGATTTAAACAAAGGGATCACAGGACTTTCTCAATGGAGGATTCTTGAAATCAGATTGGGATTCTCATACACTAGAGGTGAATCAGGATCGGGATTTTCTCTAGTATGTCTTCTGGAAGCCAGTGTGTTGATCTATTCAAAAATCAAAGGACAAAACCGATCTATTTCAGCCTATCAAATTCTAGACTCAATCACCCAAAATTCCAGAACGATCTAATATACTGGGGTAATTCACAAGTCAAGTGTCACGTTCACAAGCTAAACCGGAGATTGACTGAAGCAGCGTTTATCTACTTCTGCTAATGCAAAGAAAAAGCGTTTCGAAAGCTACCTGGCGTAACTTCAGGCTCCGTCTGTAACTATGAAACAAATAACACCAACAAGAAAACCATTTTTCCCCAGTATGATCGCCACTTTGTTATTGCCTAAATCTACCTCAGGCTAAAGGAAGGCAGATTTCAGGGTAACATCATACCACGCTCAGTCTGGTAGCTAGCCCTACCAGAACAGGAGAGGGCTCTCTCCGGGTCAATCTCAACGAAAAGTAATCAATAGGGCTTGAGATGACTGAAATGAAAGCTAATTTTAGGCTAGGTATATAAGTAGGAGGGTTTGTTTGAAAATTGTGGGTTGAAAAGAGCAAGAGAAGGGACTATTGGGCTATGAATTTGGGGCTAGTTTCTGCCGGAAAACTTGGGGCAAAGTAAGTGCAATGTACAGCCAAATTAAAGATGTAATGAGAGAAGAAAATAGGGAAAAGACCGCTGCCCTATAGGCATCAATCAGGGGATGGATCTACAGTGACAACTTTAGAAGAAAGAGAAGCACCGGGTTACTCAACAGAGCATCTAACAGAGGATGGATTCTGAAAAGATAACCACTACATCAAACAACATAATCATTGTGAGAGGAGCATCGTGCATGGATGGGTTCCTAACACCTCCCTTAGAGAATTATGTAAACAAATTAGCAGAAAAAACAAAGCATGGAAATGAATTTACAAGAAAAACATGTTGCACATTAAACACCGTGATGAATCCCAAATTTAAAGAGAAGAAAAAAGCTTTATTAAAATAATATTCGAGGAAAACTTTACACAATCCAATATCAGCCACCCTCTTCTGCAAAAATACAACCTCTACACTATGAAATTCATAAAATATATACATTTTCTCATCCTTGTACTAAGGGAATTGAGCTCAACCATTTTCTTAAAAATAGAAAGAGTTACATTAAACTTGGGCCAAATTTCTGAAAATAGGTGTTGAAGATGAACTTGTATCTCCTAAACCATAGCACCTGTTACAAAACTGAAAGACATTTTGTAGATAAGGTCATGTTGGAGAAAAACCTCTCTCAAATTTGGGAAATTCGTTTCCAGTTGCTCGCAATCTGTTCCACAAAATCATCTCTAAAACAGAAAATCATTAAAAATTTAAATTTGTGAAAATGAGCTGTAAATATCTAGTCACATATCCCAATTCGTGACACCTTTGAATAAACTGAAAGAGGTTTTTGTTTTATTGCTTGTGTTTAACAAAAACCTCCTTGGTTTTTGTAGAATTACTTTCCATCTGTTGTAAAATGGCCACGCACTAAAATGACTAAAACATTAAAAAATATGAAAATTTTGCTTTGTTTTAATGTAGGCTCCAAATATCACTGTATATCTCCCACATAGTAGCACCTGTGCATAAACTGAAGGAGGTTTTTGTTATTTGCTATGTGATGAACAAAAACCTCTTTAACTTTTGAAAAATTCCTTACCATTATTTCAAAAACTTATTTTGTACTAAACTTGTCATTGTGTGCAGCAACTGACCTCAAAACATGCATAACCAAGAATCACTCATTCATTTTGATCATATCTTCTAATCCGGGAGCCAGTTACAGGAGTGTGATATACCGTTGGAAATATTTTTCCAAGCTTTTTCTGATGGACACACTTGTGACATGTTTTGTGCTGAACATCATGTGCAAAACATCTGACAAAACCAGACATAGTAAGAGCTCATGTTGATCTCTGGTGACAGGCTGCGAAGACTGACACTAAGAGAGTAGACCAGTGACTTCTCCATTGGGCAATGGAGTCAATAACTTCAAACCCAAAAAAACTCATACCAATCCAAAAACATATACATACTGCAACCTGTACATAAACAAATACCGAAAACTGAAATGTTGCCTTTGGCAGCTTATTTATTTACAAATCTCCCCTACTTTGCTGCAAGACCAATAGATAAAGTAACGTTGTAATGCCAGAACAACCAATCAAGTAACTGTAACAAGGATGTTTCTTGAAAGTGCTTCAACCAGGACATAAATGTAAATGTCGATAGCCATACATGCACATAACGAGTCTAGTTATGTAAAAGACAATTTGATCTATCATTCAAACTGAAAAAAAATTCCATGTACGTTGCAATAGAATCACAAAAACCAGACTCTGTTTGCTGCCCCAAATCCAAAATACATGCTTCCAGCTGCAAACTGTCAATGTAAACATCCACGGGCAGCTCTATTGTTTCTTGTTTTGAAGGAGGGAGAGTTTCCAAGAACTTTTTGGGATCTTGGAATTCATATGATTGGATCTGATCATTTAAATATTGAATTTCCTTCTCAAATTTTTCAACAAATAACTCAAAGAAACCAGTTTTAGCTTTAGAAGGAAACTTCAGAGATCTCAAACATTGAAGCACGACAATGAAAAATACTTCATCAATTTCAATATCCACTAGATGATCTCTAACTTCTTTTAAAGCTTCACAAAGAGCAGGGTCTGCCACATACCCTACCATTTTATTTTAGTGCATGAATGGATCAGTGAACACTGGAATCTCTGGATTGAGTTGGAGTCGCCAGGTAAATTTTTTAGCCTTCATATGTGTCTGACTGCTGTCCACCATCAACAATCAGATCTAAACTTGATACATGTTACTGAGGAAACCAGATGTTCAGTTCATAAACTAGACCAGAGATTGACTGAAGCAGCATTCATCTACTTTCGCTAATGCAAAGCAAGAGCGTTTCGAAGGCTACCTGGCTAACTTCAGGCTCCGTCTATAGTTTATAAAACAAACAACAAAATTTTCTTCCCCAATATGGTCGCCACTATGTTATTGCCCAAATCCACCTCAAGCTGAAAGAAGACGGGATTCAGGGTAATACCAAACCACGCTCAGTCTGGTAGTTAGCCCTACCAGAACAGGAGAGGGCTCTCTCCAGGTCAATCTCAGGAAAAATATATCAATAGGGCTTGAGATGACTGAAATGAGTGCTAATTTTAGGCTAGGTATATTAATCAAGGAGTTTGAAATGATTTTTAATGGTTTTTGTTGGAAAAAGGGAAAGGTAGTTTTGGGCTTGGGGATGAGGCCAATTTCTTGTAGAGTTCAAGTTGGGGCAGGGAAGGCAATGGCTTTGATGTCTTAGATCCGATGAATGGATAGAAAAGATTGCTGAGAAGCTGAAGAGGGGAAGAGGGTGCAAGGATCCTCTTCAAACCGATGAAAAAATAAAAAACTAAACAAAAGTTTAAGGCAGAGCACCAGCAAACTAATGAATTCTACATTAGTTACTCATTTGTTTAATTCAGAAGCAAAGAGAAGGTAAATTGCATACATAAAAATCAATGAAACTTACAGATACATGAATAAAAACATCATCAAAACTCAGAGCCACACGGATCCCAACAAGTGCTGCAAAACCCTGGTCTTTCCTTTGCCAAAAATGCAGAAGTGTATGTACAATGAGGTGCCAAACTATTCCCAAGTATCCAACCCTGAAAATGTCTCAGAAAATACATGATATAGACCATCCTAACCCCTTCCCATGCCTCTAGGGGTCGAGCTCATCCTTCTAGGAGTTGTTTCAACCAATTCTAAACATGGAACTGAAATCTAGGCAGCCAAACAACTTGCCTCTATAAGGAAGGAAACTGATTCATTCATTTAATTTTCACCTTCTAGTGAATGAATCCTCTAGAAAAAGTAAATATGAGCCAAAATTACATCATAGCCACAAAATTACATCAAGATAGATCAATAATTACATCAAGAAGTGAAACTAGTCAAACTGGCCGAATTTCTGAGCTGAAAAGTAAAAATTGGACCAAAATCCTCTATGCGCCGCACCAGAAAACTCAATGCGTCGCGCCACTTTGAACCTATTTTTGAGGCACTTCCTGAAGTCTAAATTGAGCTCTTCATAGCTCGTTGGAAAGCCCTGTCTGTCTTCCATCCAAACCAAGTGGAATTTTTCAATTTGGAGTTCATTTGCCCCTCCAAAACTACAATCTCCCAAGACTGGTTCCTGCTGGTGCAAAAGGTGGCAGAAAGGCCATTTTTTGTGTGTTTTTGGCCCTTAAGACCATACAGAACTTGATGAAATCTCTCAGCCATTCCTGAGCATGCATAATTTATCATAAAAAATCCAAAAATGTCAATTTTTCCTCCAGAAGATCTCTCAAACGTAAGCGCGCGTCGAGTGGTGCGACGCGTCGGGCAGAAAAACCTGTTTTGCAACCAAAATTTCAAAAATGACAAAATTTACTCCAAATTTGCTGAAATTTGGAGTGAATGTATCCCATCATGTCCCATGCTCAGCCAAGGAAGCTTCGTCCAAGATTTGGAGTGGATCAGGCCTTTTTCGCCATTTCAGTGCTCTTCTCAATCTCACCTTCAGGATCTTCATCCTAGCTCTGCAAACGTGTGTGCGGGCCCAATAGTGGTTCTTCATATGTCTGAGCATGTCTTTTTCCCTATTGGCCTTCGCCAACAGTTTCTCAAGGTGAATGTTGACTCTCGTAAGGCAAGTCTCCCGCTCAAATGGTGTCATGTCACCTGGTCTCTTTCGGGCCAATTCACGGTCTTCACGGATTTGCCGCAACTCTATGAGTGTCTGCTAATCCTCCAATTGTTTATTCCACTGCTCCAAGTAATTTATAACCCACTGAGCTCTCTGCAATTTCTCGGTCAGTGTGTCGATCTCAGCTTTCTGTTCCTGGATGATTTCTTTCAGCTTTGAGCTGGGAGAGCTCGAATCAACATCGATCAATATAAAATCAGTATCTTGGCCTCCTGAGGGGCCCTCATCCTGCATAGGCTTCTTGCCTATGTCCTATACCTGTGCTGATGTAGAAGGCGAGACCCCTTCCACACCATGTGGAGATAGTACTCGCGCTACTGTCAAAGGTAACGAGACCCCTTCCACCCCGGGTGGAGATAGTACTCGTCGTGCTGCTGCAAATAAGGCTCTGGTACCTCTCTGATAGGTAACACACACTGGAACACAGATAGGCTCTATATCAAGAACCTCAAACTGATGCGAAGGCTCACCTGCATCGTGAACAATCTCTGGAGGAGGCTAAGGGGCTGTAAAGAAGTCACGAGAAATGAACTCCTCCCATGCAATGCCCTGCAATCCAAGCTGATGTACCACAATCATCTTGATGAGAGCATAATGATAGATGTTGTTATGTTGCTGCTCTGGAGTCTTCTTCTGCACAAGGGTAGTAATCCGCTCTATGTTTCGGCACATGAAGTATGGAATATTCATCAGTCTCACTCTTGTGAAATGCATCAACAGTCTGATGTGGTATGCATAAAGGTGTGAGAATCTACCCTCGCAACTGAAGTATCTAATGATGAGTTTCATTAATGGCGCATAGGACTCCTTCAAGAATCTGAAAGGAAACACCCTGTTGAGCTGCCTCACATAACCAGGCCTGATGTAAGGTTCATAATATGCCCTATCCAATTGTTGTCTCTTATTCCACTCTTCACCTATGTTTGGTATCCCGGTTGCCTGAGAAATGGTTTCTGGTGTCAAGGTGAAGTTCACTCCAGCAAGGTTTACATGACCATCATGCAAATGTAGGACAAATAAGCGAACCAACTCCTAATGATGCTGAATCTAAGCAATCATCTCACAATACTAAAAACATGAATGTTGCTGAAAGCATGTCATTGCAAGCGGGCAGGCCTGCAACTAAGTCAAGGAAGTGGGTTCTTCTCTGACGTGCCTGCCACTTTTATGAGACCTCCTCGGTACATTTAGCTCTGCGGTTGAATCACTGTCCTGCTCATATTCTTGCTTATGTGATTAATTTGTTTCTGACATGGTGCTTTGCAATGTGTATAACAAGTATATGTTGATATATGTGTGGTGAAAACAAGAGTTTGTCTTTCAATACCAAATGTGCCAAATATGTAATGAGAGACTGTGAGGAAATATTACATTGGGTATAATGGACTGTCAAGTGAAATTTGAGTGTAAGGACAGTCACTTGACTGCTTGGGAACTTTCGGTATTTGGGGATTTTATAAGTGATATGGGCGTGGGAGATGGTGATGGGAAATGTAGTTTTTGGAGATAGGGGTAAATGAAATGACAAGATATACTTAAGCTAGGTGAAGTCAAGGATATAGAGACAGTCCTTGAATGTTTTAAGAAGTGGGAATTTATAACTGATATGAAGGAAGGGAAGTGATAGAAAGTGGTATGGTTTGAGAATGAAACATGGGAACAAAGGGTATAATTAGTTTGGGACCGAGGGAAATAGGAGAAGTACTGTGATAACAGTATGACAGTGATGGGAACACGAATGAACAATGGAGTGAGAGCTTTTAGCACCAATAGTCAAATGTCAACACTTCATTCAAACCCTAAGGGAGCAGACTTTGACATGGATATAGGGTTTGTTTTTCACCAACCAAAACTCTAATGTTTTTTCCTCCAAACAACACCACACATGACTAAAATCACTGAACAAGCGTTGTCAAACTTACTTGGAGCAAATGAGTTGAACCGATTTGATTTTTTATGGAGCCTTGATGAATTTGTGTCTTCAAGGCTATGTGCGCCGTGCACAAGGCCAGTGCGTCGCGCCCTCTGGATGCGCCGCGCCAGAGGAAAAATACACTGTGGCAAACCGCCCAATGTGTCGCGCAGCCTGTGTGCGCCGCGCTCTTACCCAATGCGCCGCGCAGACTTGTAAATACAGTCTTGGTTTTTGAAATGACAGCTTCGCCCTCTCACCACTCAAATCAACTTCAATCGATCTTCTTGGATGCAAATGAATGTTTCAAAACAAATGAAAATATCTTATAGTGGTGGATTCAATTTTTGTTTCTCACAAACCCATTTTGTAATGTTTGGCATCGGCACTTTTTCACATTTTAATACAACTCTGTTTTTTCAAATATCCTTTTTGATTTTTTGGCTTGAAATGATGGTTTCTTGGTTGATTTTTTTTACAGGGATGGTGGCATTGGACTTCGGCAAAGGATGAATAGAGGCTGCATTTGAAGTACTTCATGGCGGAAAACTTTAAAAAATACATATTTATTACAAACAATTAATTTGACGATTTCTTCTTCAAAACAGAGTTTTGAAGAAGAAACATCCTTGAGCATTGTTAATGATGAAAATTTTGAAACGAAAACTTATTGATGACATCCTCATGGCCTGCGGGCATTATTTGACATTCTGAAGACCAAACCCTAGACCTAGTAGCTAAATGACTCTTTTTTGACCACAAGACCATCTATGACTGAAAATGACTGAAATCAACTTTAATGAATTTTGATGAATTTTGACCAACCCAGCAGGTAGAAACATGAGGGAAACTAGTGAAGAGACCCTTCCGTCAAATAATGGCATGCCCCTAACGGAATGCAGATGAATGAGCAGAATCAGACACCTAAAAATGAAATGCAATAAGAGAAATGATCTCTGACGGAGGGATGTAAAGACCGACTCTAACAGGTACAAACGAACATAGTGAGTGAAGCTTCAAGGCTTCACAAATGCAGATTGGGTAGAGAGTCCATCAGACATGAAGAGCACATCAGAGGGAATCTTCTACATCGGGTCAGCAATACTGTCCTTGTACACCAGGAAGCAGAGATTAATTGCACGTAGTTCAACAGAATCAAAGTACATGGTTGCTAGTCAAGTAGCTTGTGAGGCTATCTAGATGAGGAAGATCCTTATTGGATTATTTGGTCAACAGATGGATCCTACAGTGATTTACTGTGATAATCAGAATTGTATCAAACTCTCTAAGAATCCATTTTTTCATGATTTTTCCAAGCATATAGACATCTGGTACTACCATATACGAGATTGTGTGTAGAGGCAGATTATTATGCTAGAGTCATTCCTACAGCGGAATAAGATGTGGATATCTTGACTAAGGCATTGTCAAGAGGAAAATTTGACTTCCATAGAGGAAGGATCGGGGTATCTGATAATCCCTTTCTTGCTGAGAAGGAGTGTTGAAAATGGAACCGAGAAAGATTCTAATTTAATTTTCCCTTGAATTAAATTAGAACAAAATTGTAATTCAACATCACATGACAACTTGTACGAGTTAACTAGTTTATTTTTACTTAGTTCGCTCAGTTAATTTGAGTTGAAGGTTTAACTTGAGTGATGTAGAGTGGATCATACTTTATAGGAGCCATGGTTGAGTTTACTTTTAGTTGTAATTAATTAATTCAATTTAATTGAGTTAAATTTAGTTAAACTAGTTCCAAATGATGGAGGAACTAGTAGGACGTCTAGGAGTGGAGAGAAACTTTAGTGTTCACCCAGTTAATTGATGATTAGGCCATAAATAAATCATGCTTGTGTGACCTAAGAGTTACCTAGTTGAGATTGGAGTTCAAGGGAAGTGTACTATCAGTTGTATAATTATCTGAATTGTACAGGCAGTGCATGTAGCCAAAAGAATTCATATGATGTATTATGTATTTATGGATGAGGAATTACCCTAATTAATAGGGTCTAACTCCCAAGGAAACAATGCAAGGAAATAGGGACGTGGGCAAGCCAATTTTTGGTTAAGTATTGGCCTAGGCTTGTATAGGAAGAAGTGAGACAGATAGAGATAGTGCATAGGTTGCTTGGGCTTGAGAAAAGCATTTTAATCTTCTCATATTTTATGACTAATGAAATATATAGATAGCATGAGTTTTTAGCTATGTATTTCCCCATGAAATCATTGTGTAATGTGTTGATTGAATGATTTCTCTTGTATGCTTCATGTTTTCACGATCGTTAATTGTTTCTGCGGTTGATAGTGTAGATTCAAGTCTATTGTTTTAGTAAATTATAATTAGAAGTTTTAATCTACAAGGAATTTCTATAGCCACCCAATATCGAATCCTCCCAAACACCCATGGGAATTAAGGGAAATAAATTTCTAGGACCCAAATAAATATTCCAATAGAAGAAAAACAACTACACTTTCACCCAACCTCTCTTGCACTAGTAAAATTTTAGGATTGTAATTGAGAACCAGTCTCTTGAGGGAAATTTTTTTAGAGGATCTTTCCAATCCTATGCAGTTATAAAAAAGAACTTTCATTTGGTAATTCCTCCCTGGTCAACCACTACTCTAAGTGCCCCATCAATAGATTTTTGTCTCCCAACTGCTAGGTCCAATTGAGCCTTCTCTTTTTCCTTAGAGAGGTGATATTTTTGTCCTTTTTTCTTTTTACCCATAGAGTTTAAAGAAATCTTGCAAAGACCCCCGAAAATCTCCTTGGTTGAGTTAATATTTTTCTGTTATGAATATTATGGAGGATAATACTCTCAGACGAATCCTCAAAGAGGGCTCGAGAAACTAATACTAAAGGAGAAGAAGCACTACTAGCTTGCAAAAGAAATACAAGGAAAACTAAGGGATGTGATCGGAGAACAAGAGTCCAGAGATTTCCCACCCAAGGAAAGTGAAACCCAAACTTTTCCAAGTTCAAAAAAAAGAATCATCAAGAGAAGAAACGGGGGGACAAGAGAAAGACATACCACAGGAAGAGAATACAATATTTCCTAGAGTATTTTCTTGAAATGAGTCATTGTCTTCATTCCCATGCATATTTCCTTCTACATGATTATCTAGAACCTAAGGACAGGCCATCATTTTGGTAATATGCTCCTTGGGAAGAATGGGAGAAGCAAGTTTCGACTGAGAAAACTGAGGAACGAAAGGATGCAGAGTATCTGAAGATCGATTATGAGAGGGGTAATTTAAGGCCTTCTTCTTCTTAAAAATAAAATTGCAAAATTTCATAGTATGACTAAATTTGTGACACCTTTGATAACGAAAATGAACCCCCTCATATTACAATGGTTGAGGATTGATTATGCCTTCTCCTATATCCAGCTATTCAAATAATCCTTCCCTTAATTCGATATTTACCAACTCCTTAGTTGTTGATTTGTCTTTCATCTGCAAATAAGAAAAAATTGCATCCAAATATGAGCCCATATTGTTTCCCACATCCTGTCAAATATTTGGCTTCCACAAATCCAAGGGAAAATCAAGTAAGATAATCCATATAGGGACCACATTTAGTTGTTTGAGATTCACGCCGAAAATCACTCAAAAATAGGGGACCAGAACTTAGAAATATCTAGTGTGAGGTCTATCTTATAGACAAATTGTGATATTGTGAGAGCTTCCTCATGGGAGTGAAAATAAATTTGGATCTAACCCTTTGAAAGAAGGAAAATCTTAGGTGAATTTGAAACAAGGGGACTTATTTCTGCAACCATCTAGTCCTCCAACATCTTTATGTTGAATTTTCTACATTGTGCACTTCCAACCAGTGTCATGTTCGTCATTTCCACTACCTGACGCATTCTCATATCCAACCCTAATCTGTAAAATATCATGTATATTCCACTAGATAATCCGTCACAACAAATCCGATAATAATATATAAAATTACTGAAAATTTACACTATTACAGTTTTATTAAATTTAAGATGTGTATATTTAATTATAATTAGTGCATGCATGTGAATATAAATTTTGCAGAAAAGTAGAGAATGAAAAAATAAGCTCACACACACACACATAAGAAATAATATTTACTCTCTGGGAAACACTTTCAGGAGAAAACAGAGCTTGAAGGTGAGGTTGCTTTGCTCTCTTTTTCTATCTAGAAATGTGGATGTAGGTACAAAGAAGTAATGTACGTGGCCTTTGGGCTACTATAGTGCAAAGATCCTCTCTATGTGCTCTACCTCCTATCTCTCCTAGATATATTTTCTCATCTATGGAACAAAATTCTCTCGAAAGAATGGAAGGCCTCTTCCTCCTAGTGGCCCAGTTAAAAAAAAAACATGATAGCCTACTAGTGGTTAATTTTGACTACATCAACTCTTAACTAGAATTATAAGATAGAATCTTCTAGATTATTTTGCATCACAAAAATGTGGCTAACCCATTTTCCATGAATAATGGGAGTTGACGTGACATCCTCCCAAACTATAGTGGCATAACTTTTGCATATGGACTATGATTGACGCACTTATTGCACCATTGGAAAGATATCTATTTGTAAAATATAATGGAAAGGTGTTGCACTAAACCAAAAAAAATTTACCCACAAAAAAATCGTTTTATGCCTCAAAACACTCCCATAAGGTTTCAAACCATGTTTCCCTAAACTAGGTCCCGTCGGTAAAAACGGTCCCTTGAGCTTATTCCTCCACCTTTTCCACTCCAAATGAATCGAGATGGATGAAAAATAATATAATGATAATTTGGATAAAACCTCCCCATTTTTGGAGGTTTTTGGTCCCCAAAATATTTTACTGAATGAGTTGAGGAAATTTTTCCTCCACCTTCTCTCTGGTGTACCATTTAGCTTTGCCTAGAAGTTGTCCCTTCAACCCAATTTTCCAAAGGTCATTATGCCCCTATATTGTAGTTATGCACCTCTTCTGTAAAAGGTTGTCTTTTGTCAATTCTTCCCGAGCATCTGGTGCCAAATCCTCCACATAAAGTACGACATGTTCCTCTTCCTGATCTAGCATGGAAGGCCCATAGAGTTTCAAATTCTCTACATTCACAACTGAGTAAATGCGCATATATGTTGGTAAACTAAGTCGAAGGGAAATCACCTAACTTTTCCAGTATCTCAAAGGGAATGTATCTGAGAGCTTTTATTTTCTTACCAAGCCCCCGCAGCCTCTCCTTATTCAATTACATCGATACTCTAGCTCCCACCTTGAATGATTTCTTTGTTCTATGTTGATCACGCCTGGCATTATACTTCTCCTTCGACTTTTGCAGTGTTTCTTGTACATGTTGATGGATCTTCCTTGTCTTCTCTACATATTTTTCAGCCCTCAAGGCATCTCCTATAAGATCTTACCTCACTCCTCCTTGTTTCCCATATGCAATATCCAAAGGTGAATGTGGAAAATATCCAAAACAAGTATCAAATGGGGACTTTCTTGTAGAAATGTGAACTTCTCTGTATAAGGAATGTTGTATATATACAATATTTTCATCCCATGTCTTCATATTCTTCTGGATGTATCCCCTCAGAAGTTGCACCAAAGTCTTGTTGACTAAATCTGCCTACCCATCTATCTGTGGATGGAATGTTGTAGATCTCTTCAAATTTTTGTCCATCTTCTTCCACAATTGATCCGAATTTATGCAGGAATGCAATATAATACACATATAACCATAAATGCAAAGATGCAGTGGAAATAACACTTCGTTTCATTAACATCAAAGAACTGAAATTTTCTTACAGACAGAATGGAAATAAACTAGCTAGGGCATTAGTAGCTTATCTCTGAGAAGATATGTGGAGGCTACAGGCCTCTGAACTTTGTGTTAGAATGAGGCTTGAAGGCTTATATATTATTGAGAAATAATGGAAAACCCTAAACATCCAAAAACCTAACCCTAGGAGATGAAACGCCAGACTGTGGGCCCCATTGGGGTAAATTGGTACATCAATTTCCCGAGGTCGTAGCTTTGGAATACTATCTTCATTTGATGCACATGATACATCGTTAGAAATATCTATCTGAGGAATAAAACTGCCAATCATGAATGTATATTTTGAAATGGAATCACATTCGTTGGTCAAACGATGCCCAAAAAACGTCATTTAGGGCCTCAAAATGGCTCCGGAAGTTCAGGACCAGAAAAACTGCTAAAAATAGTAAGTTGTGCCCAAACTGAAAAAATGAAAGAGACAATGGTGGAGCCCTGAGTGGAATAGGTGGGTGGCCACCAATATATACCTAGATCATTCCTCCCCCCTTAGGAAGAAATGGTCCCCATTGCGTTGAGTTCCTCCATGAGATGAGGAAACTTCTGCTGAACTTGGTCCTTGGTAAACCACTTGCCTTAGTGCAGGAGTTGGCCAGATTTGACAACCCGATACACTTGGATCTTTTGTTGGCGAGTGTTCTTGATTTTAATGTCCATGATACAATATGTGGCAGCCTGTTCCATATATTATGGGTTTAACTCTGTTGGTGTGAGTTGTTCTGCAATGTTAGAGGTGGGAATTAGGGACGAAGGCAGTCCACATTGAATACTGGGTGAAGACCAAGGAATGGTGGAATACTAAGCTCAAAGGCATTGTTCCCTACAGCCTTGGTGATGGTGTACGGCCCATATCAGAGCAGGTGAAGCTTGCGATGGGGTCCAATGAGGCGCTCCTTCTGCAAATGTAGCCAAAATTTGTTGCCCACCTAGAAGTTGTGTGGCACCCGATGTTGATCATGTTGTTGCCTGTACTTAGCATTGGCTCTATCCAATATGTCATGAACTTGTTGGCGGATGTGTTGAATGCACTCGATGAAGTTTTTTGCTTTGTCATCTTCAGACTGGACATGAGCCGAATCAAGCTGAGTAGTCGCAAATGACATGGCTACGTCAATGCGACATAGTGGCTGGAATCCCAAGCCCACCTGAAATGGCCTGTGGTCGGTTGAGTTGTGGAGAGACTGGTTATAACTATGTTGTACATAGGGGAGGATCTCATCCCATGTGCATGGATGCTTTGAATTGTACATGCACAGAATGTGTACAATCATATTGTTGACGACCTCTGTCTGGCCATCTATTTGGGGATGAAAAGTTGTGGACTTGGTGAGATTAGTGTCTAGCATTGACCAAAGGCTAGACCAAAATGTGTTGAGGAACCTGTTGTCCTAATCTAAGATGATAGACTTTGGGATCCCAAAGTGCACCCACACTCGTTCAAAGAAGAGTTCAGAAGTGGCTTATGTTGTGATATTCATCTTGCAGGCCGCCATAATGGCCATCTTCGAGAATCTGTCGATGACCACGAAAACACAGTCGTTTCCATGCTTAGTAGAAGGAAGACTTGACATGTAATCCATGGATATGGATTCCCAAGGTCGACTAGGGGTAGGTAGCGGAGTATATAGGCCTTGCTTCTTGATGGTCGGTTTGGCAATGGCGCAAGCAGTGCAATATCTGATGTACTTCCCGATATCCTGTCGAAGGTTCGGCCAATAGAAACACTTCTACAATACTGACATTGTTTTCTTGACCCCGAAATGCCCAGCGACTCGACTGTAGTGTGCTTCCCATATCATTTTGGCACGCTCGCTTGAAGGAACACAAAGGTGTCCCAGGTGACAAAACAGTGCATCTTGGAGGTGAAAATTTGGAACTTGCGTACCCCCCAAAATTGCCTTGTATGTGTGACCAAATTCTGGATTGCTCTTATAGAGAAGTGGCCAATCAGAAGTCTCGTGCCCACAAGAGTTGAGAACGGTGGTTAGCACCATAATCGGTGGTCGACTGAGGCAGTCTGCAACATTATTGGTGCTAACCTTCTTTTACTTGATGTTCAAATGAAACTTTTGTAGATATGTGGACCACTTATGATGGCGATCGTTCTGCAACTTCCCTTGTGTCTGTATGAACTGCAGGGGTCGGTGGTCTTTGTGGATGATTGTTTTCTTCCCCAAAATGTAATGCTTCCATTATTGACAAGCTTGCATAATGGAATACATTTCTTTGTCATATGTGGGATACTTGTGGACTATGTCGGAAAATTTATCACTGTGATATGCCATTGGATG
The DNA here is from genome assembly GCA_034641835.2 of Pinus albicaulis. Classification (NCBI taxonomy): domain Eukaryota; kingdom Viridiplantae; phylum Streptophyta; class Pinopsida; order Pinales; family Pinaceae; genus Pinus; species Pinus albicaulis. Next base: position 1,775,579,085 of record CM076578.1, on the reverse strand, counting down.
CCCATGTTGAGTAAGAACTGCCCCAATAACATAGTCAGAGGCATCCATCTCGATCTTAAATGGTTGTTGCAAGTCTGGTAATGTGAGCATTGGGAAGAATAGAGGCGATGTTTCAATTCTATGAATGCCTTCTGTTGAGATTCCAACCAAAATAATTTTTCTTTCGCTCCTCCCTTGGTGACTTGACTCAAGGGCTAAGTGATATGAGAGAATCCCAACACGAACCTGCGGTAGAAATTAGCAAGACCCAGAAAGTTGTGAAGCTCTGTTAGAGTGGTTGGGGTTGTCCAATCCCGAATGACTTGGATCTTGGTTGGATCCACATGCATCCCCCTTTCATCAATAATGTATCCTAGATATTGAACCCGGGTTGTGCCAAAAGTGCACTTCTCCAAATTGGCACACAACTTGTGTTGCCGCAGTGTTTGGAGGACTTGTCGGATGTGGTGGAGGTGCTCTTCCCAAGTCTAGCTGAAGATAAAAATGTCATCCAATTACACCACTACAAATGAGTTGGTGAATGGTCGCAAGATGTCGTCCATCAACCTCACAAAGGTTGTGGGAGCATTCGTTAACCCGAAAGGCATGACCAGCCATTCGAAAAGGCCCTCCTTGGCTTTGAAGGCAGTCTTCCACACATCGGAGGGTTTGATTGGTACCTGGTGATACCCAGACTTCAAGTCGATCTTGCTGAAATGTTTCATCCCTTTGAGTTGGTCCAGAAGGTCATTAATCCGTGGGTTCGGGTACCTATTCCGGACAGTGATCTTGTTCAGCGCCCGATAGTTAATACAAAGTCTCCAAGTCCCATCCTTCTTTTGTACCAACATTATTGGGCTCCAACGGGGTGATTAAATTGGTTGGATGTGAACTTTCTGCAGCAGCTCCTGAATTTGCCTCTTGATTTAATCGTTCTCTAGAACAGAGTGTTGATATATCGGTTGATTGGGTAGCGGCGCACCTGGGGTCATATCAATGGGGTGCTTGGCCTGAAAATGCAGAGGCACCCCTATGGGTGAGGTGAAGATGTCCCCGTACTCCTCCACGAACTTTTCCATTTTTTGTTGTTGTGTAGAAGAGCCTTGTCTGGTGATCGTGGCCACAATCTTCTTCTTGCCCTGGGGGCGGATCATCAGGAAAACAAATTTCCTGGTTTTGGAAATGAGCTTACTACATTGTTTTGCAGTAACCAAAGAGATAGTGGCAGGCGGTGGTACCTCTAATATCTTGTACAGCTTATTTCCCAAAGTAACAATAACATCGCGAGGTCGGGACTCATACACAACATGTCGCTTCCACAAGTATGGCTGACCTAATAATACATCACAAACATCAAGAGGAGCAATGTCACATAATACCTCATCTATGAAGGGCTTGATGCTGTAGGGAAGGCGGCACTACTGGCTGACGCAGAGATCCCATCCTTGGTGAAGCCACCTGATGGTGTATGGCTATGGGTGTGATGTGATCAAAAAGCCTAATCGCTTCACGACGTCTGCTGAAATGAGGTTCTTTTGGCTCACATTGTCGACAATGAACTGTAGCGGGGAATCCTTTACCCACATCTAGGAGTGGAAGAGACGTTCCTCCTCCTCTAGATCTTCTGGTTCCTCCTTCTGGACCTTCGCAATGGCAACAGTGGCGTTGGGCTCCACATTAATAATCTGTTTCCCATTTTTATTCCCCTTGTCAGGTTCTGATTAAGAGTCGGAGCATGCATATGATTCAGAAGCCCTCATCTCGTCCACCAGCGATTGCTTGGCCCGACACTCACTTGTGTTGTGAGTGGAGCTCTTATGGAACTCACACCACTTTCTGATGTCCTTCTTTGGCTTTACGGTGTTTTTCTTTGCTTGCGGATTTGACAAGTTGTCTTGGGCTGCCATGCCTTGGATTTTTCCTTTGTTTTATGGTTTGGGGGCACCTTCCCCTTTCTTTTAATTCGTAGATCCAAAGTCTCGCTTCTTCTGTTTGAATTTCTGCTCAATCTTGGTAGCATACCGGTATGTCGTACCAAGCTAGGAGATGTCGAGGAACTCCATTTCCTCCTGAATATATATGTGCAGACAACTGAGATAATTTAGCACCAAATGTTTCTTCAAATCTTTGATACCCAACTTTGTGCGCAGGGTATGGAACAGATTTGTCAGTTCATGCACATCTTGATCCCTTTGTTGCTGCAGCATGGTCATTTTATGTACTTGTCCTCATAGCTCCCCACGAGATAATATTATTCCTTGATGAAATATCAGAAATAATTCCAAGTGGGTATGGTTGAGAATAGGGAGGGTTTTGTATCATCCTTTTTCTCCCAGTAGGTTTCCCACCAATCCTTGACATGGGGGTAGCTTTGAGAAGTGCAAGAATAATCTTCTCCTAATCGAAAAAGTCATGAACCGAGAAATATCCTTATAATAGATTCAACCATCTATCTACGGCATCTGCATCTATTTGACCCTCAAATATGGGAATGTCAAATTTTACTTGTACCTTAAAGGGAGTCGCACCTCCAGAGTGGTTGTTGGATGCAGATGCGTCGCCAGTGGGCAGTCGTTGAAGGATCTGGGAAAAGTTATCCATCATCGCGCTCCTTTGTTTTTCGAGGGCCTCCTCGAGAAATATTTTGATAAGATATCCTACTCCCTCATATTTATTTTCATCCCCCATGGGTGGCCGTCAGGTTTTGTGAGGTTGTTCTTGCAAAGGTTCAACCAAATCGAGCCCTAACTCCTTATATCCCGACCTTGTTGGGGACATGCAAAGAAGGATCGAGAAAAAGCATGCCGCTTTGATACCACTGATCTGGATTTATGCAGGAACATAATAGAATACAAATATAACCATAAATGCAAAGATGCGGTGGAAATAACACTTCATTTCATTAATATCAAAGAACTGAAATTTGCTTACAGACTAAATGGAAATAAACTAGCTAGGGAGTTGGTAGCTTATCTTTGAGAAGAGATGTGGCAGCTACAGGCCTCTAAAATTTGTGTTACAATGAGGCTCGAAGGCCTATATATTATTTAGAAACAATTGAAAACCATAAACATCCAAAAACCTAACCCTAGGAGATGAAACGCCAGACTATGGGCCTCATTGGGGTAAATTGGTACATCAATTTCCTGGGGTTGTAACTTTGGCATACTATCTCCGTTTGACGCACATGATACATCGTTAGAAATATCTATCCAACGACTACAATTCTGATCATGAATGTAGATTCCATAACGAAATCATATTAGTCGGACAAACAATGCCCAAAAAACGTCGTTAGGGCCTCAAAACGGCTCTGGAAGTTCAGGACCGAAAACTACTAAAATAGTAAGTTGTGCCGAAACTAAAAAACTGAAAGAGACAATGGTGGGGCCCCAAGTGGAATAGGCGGTTGGCCACCAATATCCACCTGAATCAACAATGTAGTCTAGAATTCATTGTGAAATCTTGTATCCTTGTCTAAAATGATGCTCCTTGGTATCCCAAAGTGAACCTAGACTTGTCCAAAGAAAAATTTTGTTGCTTCTTGTCTGTTGATGTTCTTTTTACAAGGCATCATAACACACATCTTTCTGAACCTATCAACTACCATGAATAGGTAGTCATGTCCCTTCCTGGTTATCGTCAAACCTCCCACAAACTGCATGGAAATTATTTCCCAAGTATGAGTAGGTACAAGTAAGGGATGATATAGATCTCGTTTCCAGTTGCTAGGATTTTTGGTACAACAAAGCATGCATCATATTATGAACCTAGCTACCTCCTCTCGCATATTGGGCCAATAAACATACTTCTGAAAGTTAGCCATGATCTTCCCTACACCAAAGTGCCCTGCAACCTTGGAGGTGTGAGCCTCTCTAATAAGTAGCAACCACTCACCTATCTTATCTTTAGGAGCATATTTCTTATCCAGCATGTAGAGTAACCTATCCTAGAGATGGTATTCAATGGTGTTGCCGCCATCATGCACCTGAATCTGACTCTGCAACTATTGATACACCTCCTTGAAGTCCTCATCTTCTAAATATGCCTCTATATATGCATCATGGGTGAATGGATCCTTGTGCATAAGAATATCCAAAGTTGTGATTGTTTAGGTGGGTGACCTTGAAAGCATGTTGGCTAACTTTTTTGTGCTTCCCTTCTTATACTTGATCACTAAATGAAACTGTTGTAAAATCCCCATCCACTTGTAGTGCCTGGTCTATTGTATTTTACTGTGGGCATACAAGTAATGTGACAGTTGGTGATCTATGTGGATTACTGTCTCCTTTCCCATCATATAGTGCTTCCACTTCATCACAACTTGCACCATAGCATAGATCTCCTTGTCATAGGTAGGGTAGTTAAGGAATGCCCCATGAAAAAATTCAGAATGGTAGCATACAGGCCTTCCTCCCTTTATCAATACAACTCACATAGCATACTTACTCGCATATGTCTCCACTTCAAAGGGTTTTTGAGGGTTTGGTAATGCCAAAACTGGTGCTTAGATGATCTTCTTCTTTAGATCTTCAAATCCCTTTACTGATCTTTTCCTCTGATTCTTGTTTATTTTTATTAGTACACCCCTCCAGGGATGCCTTGCCTCTTATTGACTGAATATTCAGACTGGATTTCTCTTAAAAAGAATAAAACATACTTCTTAATGGAACTAATCAATTTCTTGGCTTGGTTGGCACTTCCCAGTGAAATTTTTGACTTGCGTTTGTGCGTGTTGATGAAAAAATATTTTCCATCCTTAATGAGCCGGTACTGATTGACTCTCTTCATGAATATTTCATCCCACATGTACATTTATGAACTCCCAAACATGACTCCACATACATGAAGGGGACCACATATAGATCTACTTCACCAATAAAATCATAATTAATTGCAAATTTAATTTTACATTGTTTTGTTACCTTTAACTTTGCATCCTTATTTACCCATCCCAGTGGATATGGGTTTGGATGATCACGAAATTCCAGCCCCAACTTCTTGACCAGCTCTGTTGCAATGAGATTCGCCTGGGATATTGAGTCAAGCAGATCATAAATATTTTTCTTCTTGACTTGTATCTTTATATGGAAGAGTTTAGTCATTTCTTTCTCTTCATGTTGCTAAAGGATACTCAGATTCACCTCCTTCTCCACTGACGTACATACAATCTTCTCATCCATGTTAGAGCTGCTTTCAACTTGATTGCTTGAATTTTCGGCCATAAGATTCTTATTCTTATTATCTTTCTTCTTGTTCTTCGGGTTTCTCTGGATGCAACTTCCATCACTTATCATTTGTATGGCCATCAATGTTGCGGTTTTTGCTAGGATGTTTGCACTGGTATGTTGTGGCTATCATATTTTTATCTTTTCCCACTTTTTTTCTTTTTCTTCCCCTCCTTATATGCTTATTTTTGCTCCTTTTGCTTCAATCCACTTGATTACGCTCTTTTTAGGCCTATGTTCTCCAGGTATTGTTCCTGTACAGAATCCTCATCCACAAATTTGGGCTTGAAAAACATCACTTATTCATGTAGATGGCGGTGCAAACTCCCCAAATACTTGAGGAGTGCATATGGGTTGTTTGGAGAGATACCTAACATTATAGCCATCTTTCTAAATTTTGTGGTGTACTCTTGCACACTTTGGCCCGACTTTTTCCTAAAGTAATTACATCGGATCCATTGTTCCTCCATGTACCTAATGGGATAAAACTGTGACTTAATTAGGGTTTTTAAATCCTACCAGTTATTCACTGGAGGTTCTCCCTCCAACCGTAGTGTTTTCGTGTGGCTCTCCCACCAATTGAGTGCATGTCCCTCCAACATTAGCCACGCAAACAAGATATTTTTCCCTTCCTCTATTTGATGGACGCTAAAATAAAATTCCATTTGTTACAACCAGCGGTTTAGCTTCAGAGCGTCAATATCATCATGGTACAAATTGATATCGAATTTTGCTTCCATTTTAAACAGAGATTGATTCACGACACTCGAACTGGGTTGATCTTTTCTGAGTTCTTTCTTCGGCTATTTCTCTATGTCTTCCCGATCTCCTGATCCCCCTTCTAATTTTTCCTTTGCATTCAAACCCCAATCTTCTCCAAATATCCCCATATTATTGCTTAGGGTTTCCATGAGGAGGTTTACTTTGCGGTTTATATCTGCTACTTGTTTTTCGAGCCACAAAAACCTCACCTTTGCAGGATCACGAGGTTCCTTTACCGATTTTTCAACCATGATTAAGGTTTTACAATTTTCGGCCCCATCGATCTAGATCCTTGAAATATCCACAAAATACCCAAATAAACATGCTCTTATACCAAATGATTTGAAACTTCTGTGGATATTCCACTAGATAGTTCGTCACAATAGATCTGATAATAATATATTAAAATACTGAAATTTTACACTATTACAGTTTCATTAAACTTTAAGATCTATAGATTTAACTGTAATTAATGCATGCATGCGAATATAAATTATGCAAAAAGTTAGAGAACAAAAAAATAAGCTCTCACACACACATAAGACACAAGATTTTCTCTCTGGGAAACCCTTTTGGGAGAAAACCTAGCTGGATGATGAGATCGCTTTGCTCTTTTTCTCTGTTTGGAAATATGGTTGCAGGTACAAAGAAGTAATGTCTATGACCCATGGGATACTATAGTGCACAGATCCTCTATGTTTTCTCTATGTCCTATCTCTCCTGGTTATATTTTCTCAACTATGGAACAAATTTCTCTCGAAAGACTAGAATGCCTCCTCCTCCTAGTGGCCTAGTTATAACACAACCCGATAGCCTACTAGTGGTTAATTTTGACTACATAAAATCTTAACTAAAGTTAAAATATAGACTCTTCTAGATTCTTTTACATCAAAAACACATGTCTAGCCCCTTGTCCATGAATAATGGTGGCTGACATGGCATCCTCTCGAACTATAAGTGTGAAAACAGGAAGGTCAACTTCTAAGTGGCATAATTTTTGCATACAGACTCTGATTGACGCACTTCTTGCGCTGTTGAAAAGATATATGTGTGTATAATAGCATTAAAATGTTTTTCACCAAATCAAAAAAGTTTTACCCAAAAAAAAACTCCGTTTGATGCCTCAAAATGCTCCCAGAAGGTTTCAGACCCCGTTTCCCCAAACTAGGTCCCGCCGGTAAAAATGGTCCCGTGAGCTAACTCCTCCACTTTTTCCACTCCAAATGCATTGAATTGGATGAAAAAAAATATAATGATCCAGTTCGAATCAACCTCTAAACAAAACTTTAACTTTGTAGAGGGCTTTTTTTCTTTTTATAAACCTATCATTATTTTTTCATGCCCCCCAATTTGTATCCCTAATCTATGTGGAATTTGAATCCTCAACATATGGTTCTTCTTTCCCTTGGCGTCAGAATTTGGATCCTCCAATATCCTTTGCCTTGATATCGATAACTTTTGGGGGAGGGTTAGGAAATGGACTTAAAATTAGTTGAAAACTAGTAGAATCCAGATGACCTAAACCAAACTATTGAGGCACAAAATCTGAGGGCGAAAAAATTCCTCCAATAAACCTAAAGACCCAACTCTAGCTAAACCTTGATCGTTATGTAGGAAAGGGACATTTACCTTTGGTAAATCTAGATGATCCAACTTGAGAAAGGTTTAAAAGTCACTAGAAAGAGGCAAAACAATAGGGGAAAACCTCCAGAGACTATTCTAAAAATCTTCATCACTTACATGACAAGGGGGAGGAACACAAATAGTTTCCAAAGGCCCCAATAAAGGGGAAAGTAACCCGTCCATCCCCGAACCCGTGGGCCAACCCTCCACTATGGTAACATCTCAAGAAGATACAAAATGTTAATCAAATCCCCCATGATTCTGACCCCTACTAGCCCTAGAATATATGAGTATAGGGATATTGCTGAAAATAGGATTTCCTTCAATGTTAATTGTATCATAGTCAACCTCTTATTCCTCAGTCATGATGTGTCCTTCGAAATGATGCCAAATAATTTGTTAGTAGCAACTTTGTATGTACTTAATAAACTAAACATCTATTTACAATAATCATACTTTCCAATACTAAATGTTCTTAGAACTAGACTTTACATATGTTTAATAAACCAAAATTTTAATACATCATAAAAAGTGGAATATATTTTACACCTCACTATTAAAGAGATTATATCCAATATGCAAATACATTATATAATATATAAAATTAAATATATATATATATATATATAAGCTTTGCAATACCTTTCTATTTATCATATGTAAAGAATGTTACAAAATATGTATCTGGTGACCTTAATCTGTCTGTAGGAAACCAGGTATGTTGGTCATTGATCAACATCATAAGGCATCCAAAATTTAAATAGTTTGAGCATGTCCAACCAAGCTTTAAAAACTACTATGTCTACTGTCTAGCGATTCTTTCTTTTGTAAATGTAAATGCTATCCAAAATCATTAAGACAAAACAACATAAATTTTCTAAAACTCCATGACTTGCAGAAGTCAATCTTCGGATGAATCGACTAGGGTTGGGTCCTTAGCACTCGATCTCGGCATCTCATGCTGCTGCATACTCTGAAATTGTTTTTCCATGCTTCGGAGACAGACATTTTGGTGGAACAATTGCACCTAGACTAATTGAATTTCCTTTTGAATGACTAACAGGCTCGACTCTTCTTGCAGTGGCTGGTGATGACCTGGCTAGTGAGGCATGTCCTGTTGCTATTGCATGTCTGTCAATGCTCTCTCCATGAGGCTTTTAATAATCCAGTAGGTTTGGAAAACCTGTTTGAACAAGGTCAGGCTGCCTCAGGTATGTCCCGAGTCTACTACCAGGGGTTCCCAATCTTTCGCTTGGATTGGCTCCTCTGTTGCCTTCGTGTTCAATTTTGTTTCCCATCTCGAAATTTCTACTTTCACCTACGCCGAAAAGCCTACATTGTAAGCTTGCAACACACTTTGCATAGTTTCCTCCCGAGTTCTCCTACCTCTTTTCCTTTGAAAACTAATGAGAGAGACATAAACCTTTCTTAATTATTAAAACTTATTTTACACTCAAATTTATAATTTTATATAATTTTAATTTTTTATCTTTATTTTATAAAATTAAGTGAGAATTATAATATAAATTTTGTAGATTTATGAATATTACTATCCATTAAAATTTATACTACAAAAAGTTTAAGAAAATTATTAATATTATTAATTTATGGGCCAGTTTAAAAATAGAATATTACTCTAATTTGGAATTTGAAAGCTCCTTCCAAGTCTAAAAATACACACACATATCTAAAAATGCACTAAAGTATTGGAGCCAGATATATTTAAATTTAGCGTTATGTATTTTGACCATTCCCCTTCGTCCGCTTTCGGATACTGTTCGTTTATATTTGAACTTCTAAAGCAGTGTAGATTATGAGTACATTTGATCCTTGGTCGTCAAAGTCTCTTTGATCCAAAAATGTAAAGTAGAATAAAACCTTCCATTACTATGGCGAACTTACATTTAGAAAAGTCAAAGAGTCAACTGCAACGACAACGACTATTATTATGGTCAACAACAATGACAACAGCAACGACTATTTTCTTTTGTTATTTAGGTAATTACAAATGTTATTATTTTCTGGCCTTCGGCAATTTTTATAACACAACATGTAGCTATATTCACAAATCCATGTAATTATGTGGTATCTATTAATTTGATAATAGGTTTTACAATTTCTTACTTCTCAATTTAACCCATCATGTTAATGGTTACTTTGACACTTAATTGATTTCATTTGATCGTGTTAATGATAATCTTATGCAATAACTCTCAACCATGGCTCTAATATTATTATTAATTTTAAAATAACCATGGCTCTAATATTATTATTAATTTTAAAATTGTAAGAGATAAATATATTTAATCATAATATAGCAATACACATATAAATCATAACTTACTATTTATCTTGGAAAAACCTAACTTAAAAAAAATCAGGCAATAGCTCACAACCATGGCTTTGATACCACTATTAAAACTTAAAATGTGAGAACTTAAAATGTGAGAGAGATAAATACATTTAAATATAACATACCAACACATGTATAAATCATAATCTAAAACTCTACTTAGAAAAGAAACCAGATCACAATGTATTTATTATTCTTGGCCAAAGATACCTTACCATAAAGGATATCAAGTCTAACTCTACACTTAAGCAACCATATCACAGGGAAATCCACCTTTTTACAACACCAACATTAAATTACTCCTATTAGAAAGTCCAGATTAACCCTAGCTCTAATACCATTGTTATGAATAAAACATGTGTGCCAAAAAATGTAATTAATTATAACATAGCAACAATATTACACAATTTTTTGGAAAACCCCCTATAAAGAAAAACCAGCTATAAAATTTTGATTACAATTTGGCCAAACGTAACGAAACTACAAGCCAAGTGAGTCATACATCACTCACATCATGAGAGTTTATATCTTATTTATAGGCTTCATTACATACAATATAATAGATCACCAATATCATGCCTCTCAAAACCACATTCTATATACTTAACAACTACATAAATCACCAATACTATGCCTCCAAATACCACATACTATATATTTAACAACTTTAACTCTATCATCCAGTCAAATTTACCTAACAAAACTCACTAGCATTGTTATATTATTATATGAAGTAAAACTCTCTTTAAATAATTATGGATAAATACAAAAATATACTTCCAAATATTTTTTACAAATGATAATAATAGAACTCTCTATAAATAATTAGCAGCCTCCAATTACCACATACTATATATTTAACAACCTTAACTCTATCATCCAGTCAAAATTTACCTAACAAAACTCACTAGCATTGTTATATTATTATATGAAGCAAAACTCTCTTTAAATAATTATGGATAAATACAGAAATATACTTTCAAATATTTTTTTGCAAATGATAATAACAGAACTCTCTATAAATAGTTAGCAACCTCCAATTACCACATACTATATATTTAACAACTTCAACTCTATCATCCAGTCAAATTTACCTAACAAAACTCACTAGCATTGTTATATTATTATATGAACCAAAACTCTCATTACATAATTATAGATAAATACAGAAATATACTTCCAAATATTTTTTTGCAGAACTCTGTATAAATAGGTAGCAGAAAAGCTATCTCCAAATATTCTTTGCAAATACTAACAACAGAACAGTTCTGGAGATTCACACTAACAGTGAAAACATATGACCACTGTTTTTCTTTTGGACGTTTAAGGATATTATCAAGAATTGAGACTGAGACATCGCAAGCCTGTGATGAATTCCGTTGCATAGTATGTGTCTCTCATAGCAGAAAGATCTACCATAATAATTGGTGGCATCAAGGTCGAGGATTGTGCAGGGCTATATGCTTCCATGGTTTGTGGAGAACATCAAATAGATGATATGATTTTCATTTAACCTATGTTATTTCCACTTGGTCTATCCCCTTCAGTAACGCCAAAATCTCAATTGTTCAAAAGATCACTTGCTCAAAGAAAAGTCTCAAATATCACATGCATATTACAGCCTTTTAGGTGTTATGAAACAGGAGTATAAGTAGAATTAGCAGGGTGGCAGATCAGGAGGCGGAGGAAGTATAGAGTGGACAGGACCAGTTCCATTTTCTACGAGAAAGGCCATGGACAAACCCCAAGTCGTGTGTATTTCCAAATGACAATGCATGTACCACATACCTGCCACAAAACAACGAAAAACAGAGTCAGTAATCAGAGATCTTCACAACTACGGAGATATATTGGTTGGTACTGAACTGAAAAAAAAAAAAAAAATTGCATAGATACCTGGATTATCAGCTTTAAAGCGCAAGGCTGCCCATCCTGCTGTTGGGACCCCTATTGTGTTCCGTAGTGGAGGATCTACCAGATTAAATGAAGCAGGATCTTTATTTGGATCGTAATTTCCAAAGCCTTGCCCCACAACGTAGACATTGAATCCGTGTATATGAATTGGATGATTCTCAAAGCCCATTATGCTTGTGCCTTGCAGAATCACCTCCACATTTGCGTTGTAAGGAATCACAGCAACCCGAGTGCTGAAGTTTGGATTCATATTCTGCGCTGCCGAGATGGGGGCTGTGTAATTGTATTCATGGGGCGGTCTGCTTGGAAAATCTTTAGAGAAAACTCCACTGATATTGTAGTATGCCGCCTGAAGCAGAGCTGTCTTTGGATGAACGAAGGACTGGTTATTGATGGATGCAGAAAATCTGCCTCCAAAGTACCCTTTACAAATGCTGTTAGCAGGACAGTCATGGAGATTCAGACTAATTGCAAAAAACAGATGATGATCGATTTTTTGGGGGACGTTTGAGGGATACTCTCGGGAATTGAGACTTCGCAAGCGTGTGGCAAATTTGGTTGCATAGTGTGTGTCTCTCATGGCGGGAAGATCTGGCAAGATAATTGGCCGCTGCAAGGATTGTGCAGGCAGCTTGTATTCCAAGATTGCTGTAGCAGTGGTCTGGTCGAAGGGTACGCTTGCAGTTACGTAAGGTCTGGCAGCCATGCTATACCTTCCCGCGGGCTGATTGGTTTTCATGAGAATGGTGATGGTCTGGCCTGGAGCGATCATGATGCAGTCGGTAGTGTAAGGTTTTGTATAACAAGCGTCGGCTTCCACGACTGTGAAATTGTGATTTGCAATGGCGAAGAATAACTCGTCGTTTAACGCTACATTGATGAGACGGAGAAGGTACGTCTTTCCACCATCCACGCGTTGAACGAATGAATCTGCACGTTTACAAGTCAATGGTCAGGCCCACGGAAAAACATTAGTCTGATCTACGTGTTTTATTCCAACTATGGGGCGTATCAGTTATTTTTTCCTTTTTAAAAATGGGATTATTAGTAAAAGAGATTTTATAATTTAAAATAGATATAATTTGTTATTTTTCCAAGAGAAAATCTAATCTAATTTGTTATTTAAAAATTAAATTTAAATATAATTTTAAATGGAAAGTAAAAGTTTATTAAATTTTAAAAGAAGTTAAGTTAATAATAGTATTTTTGTTTTGTTTGGTAGGTTATATGAGTTGAGATGATTGGTAAACTTAATTTATAGTTTGAGTGGTTGAAATTAGGGTATTTAAGTAGTCAAAATCACTAGAGATATTACTAGGCTTGAGTTACATTTGGCCTCAGTATAGTTAAATTTTTGCCAAAAAGTTTCAGACCAATGACTTTCACATTACAAGTATCTTAACAAAACACCTTATTTCTATCTACTTTATGCTTATGGACAAATTTAAAATAAAATAATATTATAAAATAGTTAAAAATAAACAAACACAATAAACTAGGATGAACCATAATAAACCACACTAATTAGTTCGAAATATTTTACCTAAATTTTTTTAACTTACAATACAGATCACAAAAACCTAAATTCAAACTAACACAACCTTATATATATGAATTAATACAATATATAAAAAAATAAATTAATTATTATCAAATACCTACTCACATTTATTTATCAAGTTCTAAAAAATAATATAAAATAGACAAACTCTACATAATATTTATTTATCAAGTATACGTCTAAAAAGATAATATGAAATCGACAAACTCTACACAATATGAATTCATTAGTATGTTATTTGTGAACCTGAAATCCTAAATAAATTCATATTGCAAAATAAATAAACATACACAATATGAATTCATTAGTATGTTATTTGTGAACCTGAAATCCTAAATAAATTCATATTGCAAAATAAATAAACATATTTATTATTATTATGATATATTTAACATTTATATAAATTAAATGAGATTTATTTATTTAAATTATATATTAATAAAAAATTAATGTTAAATTTATTTTTTAAATATATAAAAAATTAGTAAAAGAATTATTTGTATTTATAATATAAAAATACAAAATATAATCACATATTTTTATAATTTAAATTTCATATTTTTTTATAATTTAAAATATTAATTTAACTTAATTAATATTTAAATAAATATGCAATAAAAATTTAGTCTTATATTTTTAAATAATAAAGCAAAAAAGTGGTTTATGAAGTGCTGAATATATATTGATGGGATGTCTTGCTAAGTCACTCTTTGATATGAAGGTTACATGTTTGAAATTGACTAGGTAAAAATGTAATTATGTTAAAAGTTGGTGTGACCCAGATTTACATGTTTTTAGATGATATATGATCTTAGGCTTGGATTTATATACAGTTGATTCTAAATTTCTTTCTTGTGAAAAAAAAGTGTATATTAGGAAAGTAACACAGGTTTTATTCCATAGCTAACTCTCACTCTCAATCCATATCTATATAACATAATAAAAATTAAACTTCACAAAAACTAGTTGATATACCCATCATAAATATTATATATTAATTTATATATTTTATATATTAATTTTTTACACCAACTTAGATCCATCTTAAATACGATCTAACAAGACCAGAGAAGGACCAAATTTCTTTTTTCACACGCAAACTTCTTTGTGCAAAATACAATGTGTTGTTTTTCATTGTTTAAAAGATATTTTTGAATACTAAATAGAGTATATATAAGACCAAATAACACGGAGACATTTTATCATGCAAATTAAAATGGTTATTTATTATTATTATATTTTTAAACATATATAAATATTAATTCATATTAAAATATTTTATTGATAAACCACATTGAATATTTTTTATATACAACATTAAGATGTTTGATTTTAACAATTTTTTTCTATACATACATATATATATATATATATATATATATATATATATATATATATATATATATATATATATATATATATATATATATATATATATATATATATATAAATGAAGTTGATATCTACATAAATTAGATAATATAGATCTTCAAACATCTTACTGGTACATTTTTTTTTCACTTGTATTCATTTTTTTTATTATAGCTCACATTATTTTTTTATTTAGAACATAATTTTTATTTTAAATGGGGATAAACGGATGGACAAACTTACACATCCCCTCATATTGCTTTGTAGAATAAGCCTCTCAACTCAATAATGTATTATAATGATTTTAATTAAAACTAATAGGATATGTATAATCATTTATGCTTTTATTATAAGTAACATTTTTTTTTTAATTTAAAGTTTTTTTTAAGAAACACTAGTCAAATCTAAGTTGAGCGGAGACATACTTACACATCCCCTCATACTAGATTGTAAAATGAACCTCTGGGCCCAACAATCTACAAAATTAAAACAACACTTAAAACTTAACAAAATTAAGGCATTTAAAAAATAATAATTTATAATGTTAAAATATCATAATTAAAAATAATTATTATTATAAGATCATAATTATTTTATAATTATTAGGTTGGATAGAAAATTTCCATGTTATCCCAAAAAAATTGTTTTGCTTGGTGGTGTAGGTCCTTACATGAGATGATTGGCATATTTAACTTTTAGTTTGAGTGGCTGAAATTAGGGTATTTAAGTAGCCAAAATCACTAGAGATGTCACCAGGCTTGGGTTACATATGCTTAGTGTAGTTAAATTTTTGCCAAAGAGTTTCAAACCAATGACTTTCACATCACAAGTATCTTAACAAAATAGCTTATTTCCATCTACTTTATGCTTATGGACAAATTTAAAATAACTTATTATTATAAAATAATAAAAACATAAACAAACACGATGAACCACAATAAACCACACTAATTGGTTCCAAAAGTGTAGACAAAACTCTGATAATGGATGGACAAACTTACACATCCCCTCATATTGGGTTGTAGAATAAGACTCTCAGCTCAATAATGTATTATAATTTTTTTAATTAAAACTAATAAAATATGTATAATCATTTATGTTTTTATTATAACTAACATTTTTTTAATTTAAAGTTTTTTTTTAAGAGACACTCGTCAAATCTAAATTGAGCAGATACATACTTATACATCCCCTCATACTAGATTGTAAAATGAACCTCTAGACTCAACAATCTACAAAATTAAAACAACACTTAAAACTTAATGAAATTAAAACATTTAAAAAATAATAATTTATAATGTTAAAAGATCATTATATATATATATATATATATATATATATATATATATATATATAATTTTTATTATTATTATCCAATTTTAAATCAAATTGGGGTATGAGATCCCTTTTTTGTGGGACAAGAGACCCACTTGTCAAGGGACCCACCTCTGGGCAGCTATTTGACTGCTAAGTCTAGTAAAGCATATTTACTGTACCTCTCTCATTTTTGAACTTGTGACTTCTTATTGGGAAATACATGCTCTGTACCATTAGGCCCACTCAAGCTATATCATCATAATTATTTTTAATTATTAGGTTGGATAGAAAAATTCCATGCTATCACAAAATTTTTGTTTACTTGGTAGTGTGGGTTCTTACATGACTTCACACCAAACCTCTAATCAGAAATGAGTTTAAGCCAAACCATGAACCCTTATCATATCATGGCTAAATTTTTTCTTGCCTTCCGAATTTTAGAACAAATGACCTTTACGTCACAAATATATTGACAACGCACTCTTCACGAGGGTCGGCATAAAATTTGAAACTAAAATCATATTCATATTTTTATAAAACATCAATTCATTGACTGGACCAGATAAAACGTCTCAACTACAGCATTGGATACGGATTCGTTTGGCCACAAAAGATCGCAGCTCTAGTCTTTTTTTAAGTTGTGCATGCTTATGAACTTCCTACATGTCCGTACCAAACAGGATGCAGATTACTTTGTCTCTGCTCTATCATGCTCCATGTTAAAAAAGAGGAGATGTAAATACCTTTATCAGAGCATGGATAGAGCAGGCCTGGTTGTCCGTTGATGGTATATGCATCAGACACGTTCGGACCTCCGCCGAATCTGCTGGTTTCTGCTTCCACAGCGTCTGGATCACCGTTCCACCATTCACCTATATACCACACTACACATTTTCAATATACTCCAACATTGAAACAAATATTTTGCAATTGTTCGCTCTAAACCCAATTGAAACAAGAATTTCAAAATTTAGCAATACCAAGAAGAATGGGTACTTCAAAATCCGGCTTCGGGAATGGATATGGAACGCCTTGCTTGGGATAGATAATAAATGCTCCATGGACAGATGCTCGTTGCCATGTGATGTGAGCATGCCAAAGCAGAGTACCCCTCTGTTCACTGATCTTGAATCTGTAGGTATATGATTGCCCTTCCTGTATTGGACACTGAGTAATATAAGCTGGACCATCAGCCCATCCTGTCCGAAATTGACGAACACCGTGCCTGCAGAGACATGTTAATTAATGCAATTATACTCAGAAAACCATTTATAGGAGTAAATTTCAAATCGAAACTGAGTCCCACAGTACAAAATTAGTATCAGAGCCACACCAGTGAATTGTGGTATTGTGCTTTACATGATTAGTAACCTTCACGATCACATCATCACCCTCATTTACTGCAATCATAGGCCCAGGAAACTGTCCATTCACTGTTAGAAGAGCCTTGGACTGGCACAGGCGGGTTGTGTTCTGATATTGTACCTGTCAAATTTAGTAGAATCAAAACAATAATATGAGTTAGAATTAAATTATATATATGAATATCCTCAAATTAAAAACCTGAAACACAATGATATAACAATACACAGATCTGTATCTTACATGGAAGTCGAAGTATTTTGTGTTGAGTCTTGGAGCGGCGCATTGTGCATCTCTGAATACTACGAGAAATGACAAAACGAAGACGGCCCAACCACAAAGAAAGATCGTTCTATTAACGAAAAAAACCATGGCATATCATATCATGCGGTGGAATTTCTCTGTAACTACGACGATGCTCGCTTCTTCTTCTTTTTTCAATTTACTCTACTGCGACTGACAACTGAACCCTTCAGTCCATTAACACGAAGCATATATAGTATTTGCTGACAGGCAGCAAGATCGCATCGGTTCAGGTTACGGATGGCCAACGTACAAAAGTGTTGGTGAACTCCTTCCTGTCCCGACGTTCTCTGGATTCAAAATGGCTAATTGTCGTTGTCATATGATGTCATTCCTGATTCTTTTCTCTCAGAAAACAACTTTAGTTGAAATGCATTATCGATAAATAAGAAGTGATTAGATTGAAACATGTTCCATTAATGAGGATCCATTTCATTCTGATCACATGCTTCTGGGTGGTTCTAAATTAAAGTCAACACCGCATTAATAGCAGAATTCGACTTTTGCTTCTGTTTGTATTAAATATTCAGAATTCATTAAGGGCTGTACCTGGGTCCTGGACTTGTGAGTATGATTGAGAAAGTACAGCTCTCACTGCCACTTCTGGTTAGAGTTTGGATTCAAATCAACTTTGTTTAAGTTGTTTCTATCACCTCTCGCCTCGTCAACATCAACCACTAAGTTTCCAGCACCGTCCAAACGTGATGACAACACGTTTGTAGAAGCAACCAGACTCCAGAAAGAGAAGCTTTAAAGTTACTTGGTTGTTTGCAGCTTGGACTTGAGCATCTTGGACTTCTTTGGAGCACGCCTTCGTGGGTGAGTCTCCTCCTCCCACAAATGTGCCCATGCCCAGTTGGCTCAAAAAAAGCTATGCCACCAGACAAATCTCGCTGTCTTCACTAATTTTGGATCTACTTTGGCTTTTATTCAGAGAATGTGTATTACTTATTTTGAAAACTTCCGTAGGGTCTTGTCATTTTCTACCTAATAATGTATTCCATAAAAACTCTTGACCATACAATTATAAATTTAAATATGTAATATTTTCCCAAAAAAATATTTAATTGACCATACAATTATTATAATTTTAAATATGTAATGTTTGCCCCAAAAAATATTTAATGGACCATACCATTATAATTTTAAATATATAATATTTTTCTCAAAAAATTATTTGATTATATATAAATTTATTCACAAAACATGAGTATCATTTTATTTAATTTTTAAAGGGATATTTTATTTTTATTTTTATTTTCCTAGCTTAGGTATTTTGGCACTTTGTTTTACATCGAATGAGTATTACATAGACTAAAAATTTTCTATTTTACTAGTATGTCATAAGGGAAGATCTCCTCTAATTAGAGCATCTTGTATATAGAAACTTATAAATACAGTTTGGTTGTGTCATACTTTGACATACTAGACATGAAAAGATAACAAAGACTACTAATATTGTAAACAAAAAAATTCTCTGAGTCATAAAACCTATTGTGCAGAATCTTCAGGACTAGGTTAGTGCCCTCCCTAAAAAAAAAGGAGTTGTTGGTTGATCCCTTGGGGTTGCCAACCTAATAGAATTCTACACTTGAGTCCTCCTATACCTCCTTATATAAAATAGGTCACTGCCCTCCCTAAGAAAAAGGAGATTGATCCAGGTGGATATTGGTGGCCACCCGCCTATTCCAGTTGGGGCCCTACCATTGTCTCTTTCAGTTTTTCAATTTCGGCATGACTTACTATTTTTAGCAGTTTTTCAGGTCCTGAACTTCGAGAGCTGTTTTGAGGCCCTAAACCACGTTTTTTGGGAAAATCGAGAGCAACATGGGTCTATGGAAGACCCAATGTTGCTCACATCAAAAGTTGTAGCCCTCAGATAGATCTTTCTAACAAGGTATGGTGCGCGTCAAACGGAGATCGTATGCCAAAGTTACGTCCCCGGGAAGTTGAAACAACAATTTACCCAAACAGGCCCATAGTTTTGGTTCTTCATCTCCTAGGGTTAGGGTTTTGGATGTTTAGGGTTTTCCATTGTTTCTAAATAATAAATAGGCCCTCGAGCCTCATTGTAACACAGTTCAGAGGCCTGTAGCCGCCACATATCTTCTCAGAGATAAGCTACCAGCGCCCTAGCTAGTTTATTTCCATTCTGTCTGTAAGCAAATTTCAGTTCTTTGATATTAATTAAATGAAGTGTTATTTCCACTGCATCTTTGTATTTATGTTTTTATGTATATTCTCTTGCATTCCTGCATAAATCCGGATCATAGATGTTAGTTGATCCCTTGGCTCTGCCAACCTAGTAGAATTCTACACTTGAGTCCTCCTATAAAAAGGAGTTGTTGGTTGATCCCTTGGCTTTGCCAACCTAATAGAATTCTACACTTGAGTCCTCCTATACCTCCTTATAGAAAATAGGTCACTGCCCTCCCTAAGAAAAAGGAGATGTTAGTGAGATGTTGGTTGATCCCTTGGCTCTGCCAACCTAATAGAATTCTACACTTGAGTCCTCCTATACCTCCCTATAGAAACTCACCCTCTAATGAAACACCTAGGGTGTGTTGATGAGAATTGATCTTTAGACTTCTCCTTTTGTTGATGAGAATTGATCTTTAGAAGACTTCTGCTTTTAATAACAATAATTCAAACAATTGAGCTAAACCTCTGAACTATTATGTAGTAGTATTAACACCAATTATATATTATTAATATAGATTTATGTCAATTTTAGATCTAATAAGCATTTAGACGGATAAAATATCTTAGGTTGTAATTTTTTTTGAAAATGTAAAATTTGAAGAAAAATTTACACTTCTAAAGATTTTATTTCTCTTAAAACTTATAGATATGAGATTAACATGGATCTATGTTATTTTTATTTGTTTGTGTGTCCCCATGTTCATCTGATCTGAAAGGAGTGTATTAGTTTTATTGTGCTAAGTGTCCTTTCAGTAATAAAAACATGTACAATTTGTCTCCATTTGTTTGCTTAAGGAATGAGTGTTTTAACCATGAAATATAGATGAATTTTTGAACTTTAAGCATGAAAATAAGCTTTAAAAACACCATACAGCAGTGTATAATAGAGAAATACAATCACACATCAGTTTTACACAGTAGGCATGATGAAGCAGTTCACCCCTCTTGGGCTACATCTGTTGGTCCAGCTCTTAATGGCATGTCCCTCTTTGTCATTATACTCAAAATTGTAAATTAAATGTGTTTACAGGCCTCTAATGGTTGTTTTCTCTGCACCAATGGCTCCAAAATGCTCAAATTAGTCTATGTAGACTCTTATTTCACCCAAATTGGTTGAAAATTGACCTCCCAATGCATTTTTCCCAATGTCAGCTAGAAAAGTTCCACTAAAAGTGGAGACTGCACTTAACTGTGGCTAAATTTGGTAAAAACCATAAATTCTAGGGCACCGCTACAGTCTCCGACAGATAAACGGTTTACATTAACAATTAGAAGTCGGCGCATGTGACATGTCGACCCTAGGCCGAAGGTTACAATTTGTTAAACCGTTAGTTCAAACTTACAATTATAAATGGAATATGGAGTTAATAGTTCCGCAAATGGTGGCATTACATGCCATATCTCCACGCCATGTGATTGCATTAACATTTCGTTGGATTAGCCGCCCCTTCAACCGTTAACTACAACTTCCATTATCGCTTAACATGTGATCGGATATATCACCGTCGATGGTTAAGGTTTATGTTGCGGTTTGATATAACATTTGATGTCGGGTTTTAACATTATGTGACTGAAACCAAGGGGCCGCCAGTGGGTTGGGACTGCTGGTGGTCCCCTCCCCCAATTGTATAACTTTTAAACCATAAATGAATGCGGAGATCTATATTGGTTAAGTAACAACTCGTAGTCGGATTGGTCAAGTTGTCTGCACCTGCACCCGAGGTCTCCGGTTCGACTCTTGTGCCCTCAAAAAAAATTAACAATTACCTCTTGAGGACACATGGCAGCCTCCGGGCTTGCCATGTGTCGCTCATCCAATGGTTCATTTACAAAACATACAAACCATCCAACGGTCAGAAACACATCTCTGTACCACAAGATCAACGATACACAACATGCCACGTGGCAAAATCCTATTAATTTAGGAAAATGGAATATTCCCGAAATATACCTATTGACTGTACCTGCATGCTGAATGGGCATCCCAGTCACAAAATTTTTGGTGTTTGGGAAAATGGACAGAACGTGATATATTCCTCATATGACATCGGTTTTTCGAACCGTTTACATCACCGGAATCACAATGACGAGACCTTTCCAGTCACATAGGTTCGGTCCTATTTTGAGCACTTTCAATTTTGAGCATAATACATGATCTCTTGATCACACCTCCCCATTGGGAATCTTTTGGAGCCCAAAAGAATTTAATTACCAGTTCAGAAGATGAGGGTACAACTCCCTCACCTTTTCCACTTCCATCCATCTTGCCTTACTTGGTTTGCTGCCCTTGAGCCCAATTCGAAGATAATCGACACTTCCCCTCTTAGAAGTGTGTGTCCTCCTATCAAGGATGGAATCCTCCTTGAGCTCGTCTAGAAATTCTGGCGAGAAATCTTCTATAGATGGTAGCTGAATATCACTCCCTTGATCATCAATCGAAAAAGGCTCATACAAACATAAATTCTCCACATTGACAACGGAATAAATTTGCATATATGAAGGCAAGTCAAGTTGAAATTCATTATTACCAACTTGTTTAATGATATTGAATGGACCATAACGAATGGGCTTGAGTTTTTTTACCTTCTCCTTACATCCTTTCTTTGCTTATGTGCAACCATACTTCATCTCCTTCTTGAAACTTGTGATCAACTCTATGTTTGTCATGCCTCTCCTTATATTTGCTTTGACTCTTCTCAAGCTGTTCTTGAACTTTTTGATGAATACTCTGAATTTTCTCAATGAAATTTCGAGCCTTGTCAATATCACTATGCCCATCAATTGCAACATCCTTCTCAATGATGAAGTCTAATAGCAATTTTGGAAAATACCAAAAACAAGCTTGAAAAGGTGAAGTATTTGTAGAAGAGTGCTTGGCCCAATTGTAAGTGTGTTGAATTTAATGCAGTTGTTCATCCCACAACTTGGGATATTTGCTACAATATCCTCTCAATAGATCCACAACGGTTATGTTCACCTTCTCGATTTTGCCATCAATTTGCAGATGAAAATCAGTACTCTTTTTCAACTTTGTGCCCATCATCTTCCAAATATTGGACCAAAAATTCCCAATGAACCTGGAATCCCTGTCACTAACAATAGAAGTTGGCAAACCATAATGAACCCATACATGTTGAAAATAAAGTTCAACAGTGATGGTTTTCTTACATGGCATAAGTATACACATTTTACTGAATCTATCCACAACTACATAAAGATAATCATGTTGTTTTCTTGACATAGGTAGACCTCCAACAAAGTCCATGGAGACACTCTCCCATGGGCTTGATGGTACCGGTAGTGGTGTGTACAACCCAAGCTTCCTATTGCTAGGCTTTCTTGTTTCACACATAGAACAACCTCTTATAGAATGTGACACACTATCTATCATGTGAGGCCAATAAAAATACCTCTGTAGATGCGCCACTATTTTTCTTACCCCATAGTGTCCAGCAATAAGAGACGAATGAGCCTCTCTCATGACACTAAGTCTCTCTCCTTGTGGTATACACACCTTGCCCAAATTAAATAGCAAATTATCATGCATGTGATAATCATTTTCCTCAACTTGATTCCCTTCACTCAAACTAGCATACACATCTTTAAAATCAGCATCAAATGCATAATGTTCTATGTAACTCTCATGTACAATAGAATCATTCTTAAGAAAATTATAAGCACTTATAATTGGTCTTGAAATCATATCAGTAACTTTATTCAAAATACCTTTCTTATACCTTATAACCAAGTGAAACTGTTGAAGAAATCACATCTACCTAAAATGTCGTGATTGCTACAATTTTGTTTGTGAATGCAAGTACTGTAATGGTTGGTGATCAGTATGTATAATCATCTCTTTACCCATAAAGTAGTGTTTCCACTTCTTAACACTTTGTACCAATGCATACAACTCTTTTTCATATGTTGGATAATTAATTACAACACCATTGAATGTTTCAGAATGAAAAGCAATAGGCTTACCATGCTGCAAAGGTACTACGCCCGTGGCATAATCACTAGCATCAGTTTGTATCTCGAATGGCTTTCTCAAATCCGGTAATGCAAGGATCGGAGCTGAACTGATATTTTCGTTTAAAGCTTTAAAATATTTTTGTTGTTTGCCTCCCCATTGCAAGCTTTTCTTCACACTTGTCACTGCATGCATAGGAGTTGCTATGGAAGAAAAGTTAGCAATAAACTTTCTCCAATACCGAGTTGCGCCTAAGAAACTTCTTACCTCAGTTACTGATTTGGGAGTGGGCCAATTCACAATGGCTTTCACTTTAGAAGGATAAATTCTCAACATGCCTCCTCCTACAATGTGTCCCAAATAAACCAGAGAAGTATTTCCGAATTCACACTTAGACATCTTAAGAAATAATTTCTCTTTCCTCAAAAAATCAAGCACCTTTTTCACATGCAAGACATGTTCTTCTCTTGTTTTGCTGAAAATGAGTATATCATCTAAATGCACAATCACAAAGTCATCAAGAAATGGACGCAAAACATTATCCATAACACGAAATAAAGTCGTCGATGCATTACACAAACCAAACGGAATAACCAACCACTCAAAGAGTCCTTGTTTGGTTTTGAATGCAGTCATCCATATATCACTTTCTGCAATTCTTACTTGATGATATCCACTTCGTAAATCTAACTTAGTGAAAAAATTTGCTTCTTTCAGTTGATCTAGAAAATCATCTATCATTGGGAGTGGGTATCGATTCTTTACCGTTATCTTGTTCAAAGCTCTGAAGTCGACACACATGCACCAAGTCCCATCTTTCTTAGAAATTAGGACTATGGGTGAACCGCATGGCGAAGTGCTTGGCCTTATGAGTTCCTTGTCCAACAAGTCTTTGATTTGCCTCTTTATTTCATCATTCTCCATTATCGACATGTGATACATGTCGATGTTTGGAAGAGAACAATATTGTTGTAACTTAATCTCATGTTGAATCTCCCTTTTAGGAGGCAATCCTGTTGGCTCCTGAAACATCTCATGATGTGCATCAACTACATCATATAAATCTGATTTCAACTTAGGATCACAATCTTCAAATGACTCATGATTAACATCATCTTTATGCTTAATCATTAGAAGAACAAAATTCTTACTTGAATTCACCAGCCTCTTTACCTGTCTAGCATTTACCATTGCAATATTTGTCTTCTTATGATGTGATCTAACAATGTACTCCTTGCCATATTTGAATAAATGGTATTTGTTCTCATGGCAATGGAAGATCGCTTTCCTGCCATACAAGTAAGGACTTCCCAACACAACACATGTAATATCAAGCGGAACCACATCTAATTCGATTGTGTCAACAAAATGTGCAATTATTGCAAAGCGCAATATGCACTTCTTTGAAACCTATAAATTTGCATCCTTACAAATCCACCCAAGTGGATATGGTTTTGGATGTGGAATGGTCTCAATATTAAGTTTTTTGACCAAGTCTTCAGATATTAAGTTCGCTTGTGACCCACTGTCAAACAATGTGTCAATTTTGGTATGTTTGGATATGACCCTCACATGAAATAGTTCAATTCTCTCTTCTTCACTTGGAGCTTTTATGTGACAGTTTAAAGTACTAGTACTGGGTTTTGTTTCAATTTATTTCCCCTTCATGTTCTTCAATCCCATGGCTGTAATTTTAGTTCCATCACCTGAATCCTCTCCTAAGTCATGTTGAGCTGTAACTGCCCTTTGTTATTGTTATACTTGGGTCTCTTTTCAGGATGTAATTTCCAACAATTTTTCTCTTCATGGCCTTCTCTTGAACAATGTTTACAAACCAATTTATCTCCCTCTTTATTGACATATGCATTCTTTTTGCCCTTACCATTTGAGGTCTTCTCTTTGTTTTTCCCCTAAAAGGTTTTTCAAGAATGTTTTGATGATTTTTTTTTATGTATGGTTTCTTTTGCAAAGTCAAGAAATAATGTATTTTTGAATTTTTTTTAATGAGTGGCTAAGTTTACAAATTCTCTAAATTATTTGCTTCTAGAGACAATTATCACATCTCCATTTTGTATACATCTTAATGATGGATCTTGAATATCATTTTGATGAATTCAATTATCACATCTCTAGTTTGTATACATCTTAATGATGAATATTGAATAGAATTTTGATGAATTTTTTAAGAGACTATTTACAACGACGGTCCTCGAGGTTTCCCCCCCCCCCACCACGCGAAATTCACGCTCATATTAATGAGTGGTTCAATCATAACATATGCTCGTGGGAAGAACACTCCAGGAAATTATGTTAAGAGGGAAGGGAGCATTCACCTCACAGTTGGAAGTTCAAGCGATGAATTTGGGAAGGAGGGAGAACTGCAAAGCATGCGATAGGGACCATGGAAGCTTGTCGAGGTTTTGGATCTATATAAGCAGTCAAGTGGTAGACTAGTCTGCATTAGTCTGGTATGATTTCGGCTCTCAAAAAGGTATTTGGGACCCCACAACATCATTGTGCAGAGAATTGGGTCTTGGCCTAGACTTTGGCTAGAAGTTTCGACAACCATGCTCAATTCTGATTTGTTGGCTCCCAATGGTATTCTCCAACGACGTAGAGCACGTAAATTTGTCTTATTTCCTCTTCCTAGCTAAGTGGGCTATCTTCTGCCACCCGATCCATCCTTGGGGATCTTGGGAAGGGGACTATTCTGCATTCTATTTATTGTGTTTGCAAGCCTCCAAAGTTTCCCATTGTGTTTTTGTTTTTAGTTATAGTCATGGGTCTCATCATTTTTCCTTTTGTGGGTGGCCCATTTTTGGTGTGCCTTCATAGGCCTCCTATGTTTTCTGTTTGACCAAGGCATTGTTTCTTTCTCCCTTATGTTCTCTTCGTTGTTTGAATTGGTGCTACTCCGGGGTAGGTGTTTCGTGAATTTGTTCTCAGCTCTTTTGGGTGGTGTTTGTTTGATTCTGAGGGTTAGTGGACTGTTGGGTAGAGTCTTTTCTAGGAATTCATTAGGGTTGGGGGAGTCCCTCACAACCTTCCCCTGAACCCTCCTTGCTTGGGTCTCTGTCATATCCAGGACCAGAAGGTCGTATGTAGTTTCTGGTGTTTTTTGTCACCTTTATTTTAGCATGAGTTTTGAAGGGTACTCCAAGACCCCATCGGCCAACCCTTTTGCAGTGAAAACAATGCCACGCCAAAGAGGGAGGCCTCATCTTGGGGGTGGTCATCACATCAATGTAGGTCGCCCAACTTCTAGTCACAATTCATTTTCAGGAAACTCTGTCAGCCTTGAATGTGAGGGTGAAGTGGTACACTCTCTAGCCCACTCTCTAGGTCATATTGAGGCTCCAACAACCATGGATTCCATAGCAGAGAAACCTCGAGGTATCTAGGGTAATATGGATATTCTTCATAATCACATATATGAATACCGTAATGAATTAGTTGAATATATGAATGATATAAAATACATTCAGAATGATATATTGGAACAACTGGATAGCCTCCGACGAATTCATCGAAAAACGAATGACCACCTCCGCAACCTGCAAGCTCGGGTGGAACATATTGATTTTCAAATGCATGAACGTGCTGGATATTTTGTAGCTCCCCCTGTACTCCCTCCCCGCCCCCCTCCTTGATATGTTGCTATCAATTTTTGTGGTATTTTTGTCTCCCTTAAGCATTGTATGGCTACTAAGCCTAGCGAAAATAAAGTATGTAAAGACTAATCTCCGGCATCCTCTGGTTCCCAATTCCAACAAGTCTGGTCAGAATGAGGAAAAGGGGGTCATTAAGACATCTTTTGTAATCATTGTTTTCCTAGAAATATAATGAATGAATTTTGATTGACAAAAAAATATGTTTATTAATATATATATTTATCTAATAAATATTTTAAATATATTGTTGTATGCAATTGTTTGTTAGTAGTTTTGAGTATATGTAATTGTTTTGAATGTTTATTAATATATATTTTCCTCTAATAAGTACTTTTAATATATTGTTTTTTGCAATGTTATATTATTAGTTTTGAATATATGTAATTTTAAATATATTTTGAATATATGTAATTTTCTATTGGTAATTAGTTAGAAGGGATTAATTTCTCTATTTCATTTAATTCTAGGTATCACAACTTTTGATAGCTAAAAAATTCTTAATAATGTCCCTCTAGGTATTACTAAATATAACTTGAAGAGTATTTTTGATAATTTATTGTCACAATATTACTCCTAAAATAATTTGTTTCTTTGTAGATGTTTGAATAATTTATTTCTTTAAGAATATTTTGATGATTTTTTTTAATCTATATTTTTTTTTGCAAAGTCAAGAAATAAGTTATATGAATTTTTTTTAATGAATGGTGAGGTTTATAAATTTTGCAAACAATTATAATAGATTTGAAGGTTTAGGAACTTTTACAAACAAGTTTTAAAAAAGAAAACTACACATGTTTATTGATAGCATTGTTAAAGATAATTAATGTAGGGATTTATTATGCAAATTATTTTCATGTTAGGATTTCTTATGGTTTTATTTTTGTAAAATAAATTAATCTGTATTTTTATTTCATCACATCTTCATTTTCTATATATATTAAAAATAGACCTTGAATAGCATTTTGATGAAATTTTTTGAGAGACTATTTATTTTGAATGCTTATAAATATATATTTTCCTCTAATAAATATTTTTAATATATTGTTGTATGCAATGCATTTCAATGTTTTGTATTGATTAAAATTCTACTGAAAGTTAAGACAAAGCCATAAATGAGAAATCATATTAAAATTTCGATTAAAATGAAACTTTGGGATGAAATGATGTAGCTCAAAGATATTTTAATTATAATTTATATTTTCCATAAAAATATTTTCTAACCAATATTCATTCATTCTTATAGAATTTCATCTTGTGAATTTTACTATATTATTATATTTGCAAAAGATTAATTTATTTCTTGGATTGTTAGGTAAGTCATGTATAAAACTATAAAAATTTCAAATTTATGTCAAAGATCAACATGATATTTACTCAAATTGTAAACTATTTGAAATTGAAAAAATGAGTGTGAAATTACTTTAACTATATAAATACTGTAGGAAAAATACTGAGAGGGGGGGGGGGGGGGGTGTGAATCAGTATTTAGAGCTTATAACATAAATTCAACTTTTTCTTTAAGCAGATTTCCATACACAGTTTTTATGAACGGAACTAGAGTATGCACGCGGAAATGCAGAAGGAAACTAGCGTATACTAATTCAACTTTCCAGATTTAGAGAAATTCTCAGAAGCAGTCTTATAAATAGATTTATCAGTTATGTATCAGGTTAGAAGTTATGAACAGTAATCGACAGAATAAAGCATCACACACATGAACACCAATATTTAAGGTGGAAACCCAATTCGGGAGAAAACCACCGCTGCTGTCGTCGTTGTCTTCAATCTTTATTATATAGAAAACCTTTTACAACATAGTACTGATGTAGACTCATACCAGTACGCAGGCTTCTACCTGCAGAAGGCTGCAACCTTCTCTCGTTTTCCAGCTGTAACTGGAAGGGAGCTCCAACCCCCTGAACTTGTTTACCAGCCTCTCCTGGAAGGGAGCTTCGACCCCCTGAATTCAACACCAGCTTCTACTGGCTGAAAGCTTCTACTTCCATACTGAAGGCTTCAACCTTCAGACCCATTGCAGACCATGTTTCATCAATTTTCATACTTGATCAAACAGCTTCAATACAACCCTTTACATAACATCAACAAACAAACTTTGCCCAATACTTCAAACAGAACAGTGAGACCACTGTAACCAGAATATCAGAACTAACCCAGACTTCAGAATAGATATGCAGATACAAACTCAGCCCAGATCTTTCATTAATTCAAATAGCATACGCTACTTTGCTTTACTGAAGCCGCGTACATATGCGCTTTCCTGCACACCAACCCGCGTATACTTCTGTGTATTTTATTTTTCAGAAAACCCTATACGTGCTTTTCATTAAGATAACCCACGTATACACGCTCTTTTGACGAGACAAACTAATGTATAGTTCTGTAAATGGAAACCTTTGCAAAGCAGATCAGATCTATAAACTTACCCAGATTTCTTCATTATCTTCAGCAGACCTTGCGCGAGATCTTCGCCATTTCTTCTTCTGCAGATCATCTTAGAGATTCATCATCATCATATCTATAGATATTGAACCATCCTCAGATCCATGAGTGCATCATAGATTCAGATCTATCAGTTAAGAACAGAGTTCATCCATGCAGATATTCCTTAGAGATATTTATTCATCAACAAACCTTACTCATGCACACCTTGCCCTATGATCTTCTTCTCCTTAAATAGATTTAGCTTTTACCAATACCATGAGCCAAAACCACACCACTTCCGATGGTATTCTTGGACGAAATCAAATAAACCATACAGCGCTCAATACTGTGTGCCAAAACCATGGTAATGCCCCTTGGTATTGTAAATTTGGAGCGCAAAAGGGCATACGCGACTTGGGACGTACTAATCCGCGTACATACGCGACTTGGATGTTACAAACCCGCGTATTCTTTGTGATATATCCTGTTTATTATTTCTCTGGCACTTACTGGAAATTATTTCTTCTGCTACTTCTAAACTGATATGTAGATATATTAATAGCAAATAGGTTGCTATCAAAGACAACTCATCAAGTCAGTTTCCATCAAGAACAACTTCATCAAGTAGGTTGCCATCAAGGACAACACATTGCATCATATTGCCAACAAATACCTCTTTCATTCAATTGTTGTAGAGTATATTCAATATATTTATGTTGGGATAGAAATTGAAATCTTCACTATGTTTTAGTTGTAATTATCTTTATTTAAATTAAAATTCATAATTGAATCAATTAGGTCATGTATAAAAGTGTAAAATTTTCAAATATATGTTAAATATCGTCATAATATTTACTAAAATTGTACAATACTATAAATTGAAACTATGAGTGTGTAATTATCTTAATTATTTAATTACCTCTTTCATTCAAACTTTGTAGATTATACACTATATTTATGTTGGGATAGAAATTGAAATCCCATTGGGCACCTTTTTTTCAAAGAGGAAAAAACGTTGATTTTTTATATTATATGAGAAACAAAACAATACATTTTGACTAAGGCTTATGCTCCAAAATACTGAATTGTCACGAAACATGTTCGAGAACAAACTGGCAGTTGTCAATGTGTTTGCAAGAAACACTTCCAAAATGTTACAGGCATCATCAATGGAACATCATAAAGAAAAATAACAGAGCAGAAGCAAGCATTGGTCCATATATACAAGTGCACAAATAAACAAAGCCGAGAAAAAAGGGAGAGGAAAAGAGAAAACTATATATGGAACCCAAAAATATGATGCTTATGGAAGTTGAATGGAAAAAGAGTCGAGAAATTGTCCTTCCCTGAGGTGTTTCACTTGAATGTGCCCAAACTGTTTGAGTAACCCATCCTTGGAGAGAGAGTTTTCCCAGTGTTGCCTTCCTTGAAAATGTGTTGGATTGGAGAAGTCTGAAAACGTTGAAGCAGATATTTGACACGATTGATCCAACTCAGAAGGCCGAGAGGTTGAAAATTGGTGAGGTCATTCACCCCATCGATGACAGATTTTGCATCACCATAGATGTGTATAGTAGCAAGCTGCAAATTGTAAGCCACCCATAACAAACTCCAAAGAGCGAGGAGCTCCGCCTTAGTGTTTGTACCGACACCACCATTCCAGAAAATGCGAAATTGTTCCTTGTGTTCAAGCTGGATCCAAGCCCCACACCCACAAGTGCCCTGTTGTTCAGCCCCATCAAAGTAACCAGCTAGTAAAATCACCGAATGAGGATGGAGGAGGTGTGAAAGATTCTTAGGAGAGGAGGGAGGCACAAGTTGTGCATCTAGCCAAGACAAAATTGAAAGATAGATCTGGACAATTTGCCTTCCTTCAAAGATGTTTATGTTCCTAGCCAGTCAAATCTCCAATATGAAAAAAAAGGGGAGAGAGTTGAATTTGTGATCTAGATGCGCCCATGTGTGAATGCATTGTAATTTACCAAGAGACCATCGGTTTTGATCCTGCAAGTCGATTTTGATGCTGCAAATGATTAGAAAACAATTCCCAAATTTCAAATGATATGAAAAAAAATATATTAATGTTAATGTCTTTTGAATTACATATGATATAAAAAAATAAAATAAAATAAAAATGGTATTTACATAAATGTCTATCTATGTACATTGTATTTACATAAATGTCTATATATAAGTAAATGGATCACTTATATATCACGTGAGGTAATAATGTGCACTTTCCTATTAGTGTAATAAATAATAATAAGAAGACACACATTCCACAATGATGATTTAATATCCATGTTGTACTTAAAAGATGGATTGAACTTGACTACCTTGTCTCTATGTGCTTGTCCATGTATAAATAAATACATAACTGGTATATAAAGTTAAGTCGATAATGTACCTTCTTCAATCAATGTGTAATGGGTCAATCAAACACATAAATGATTAAAGCAAAACCCTATACCACTCGGAAGATGTGCTGGAGTGGCCTGAACTGCACATGATATGAAAGGAACACGTTGTCTTTACATACTTGTTTATGAATAAACAAATGCATCAATCCATATTACACATTCCTATCCGTTGATACTTAACAAAGAAATATTAAATCTCAATAGCCCAATAACTCCAACATTCGCTGAACCACCAAGTAAAATATAATTCCTTAAACATTTGCGTGGTATATATTTATGCCACTCTTTGTTACATTAACCAGGCCTAAAACATATTAAAAAAAATAAATTAAAAAATTAAAAATAAAAAAATAAGTCTAGAATTGTCCATAATCAAATATGAACCACTACGTAAAATCTAATTCCTCAAACATTTGCGTGGTATATATTTATGCCACTCTTTGTTACATTAACCAGGCCTAAAACGATTTAAAAAAAAAAACCGAGAATTGTTCATAATCAAATATGATTATAAAATATTTTTACATATTATATTGATATACATTTTAATTTAATCAAATATGATTATAAAATATTTTTTCATATTATATTGATATACATTTTATAAATTAAGTTCAAAGGTACATTGAGGAATAGGAAATTTGGGAAGATTATCATGTTACTCACTACAATGCAAGCATTATTAATCGTTTTATGAGTGCAGCAAAATTTCTTCTCGATAAGAATATGTAGACGTTAGAAAGAGGCATACAAATCTCAGAGACGTTAAAAGGGGCATACAAATCTCTAAAGAGGACTCCACATATTAGATTTTAATGACTAATGAGCGGAATTAAGTTGCTATTAGAATTGAAGAAGGCATTTTCAGTATTCAAAAAAACGTCATTGTCAGTTCCTTCCGTACAATCTAGTGTCGGAGCAAGAGGGATGGGAATGACAATAGAGAAGGTGGAACTAGAGTAGAGTGACCTTCTTCTAGAGGTGGAAAGAGAGACACTCTTCCAAGAAAAACAATCTAATTTCGTTAATAATTTTCTCGTTAAGTATATTTTTGTGCTAGTTTTGAAATTCTAGGTTCTAAGTTTTGCAAATATCGGAACGATGATAATATAAAAGTCCTTTTAGAAAAAGAAAAAAAAGAAATTTAAGCGAAATTGGTAGCACATCTCACTTGTAGTGACTGCAATTACAAAAAAAAAAAAAAAATTGGAATAGGAGTTATCTTCTAAAATAGGCAATCTTGAATTCAACAACCAATTTCTAGGTCGTGCCCATGAAATCCCAAGCACATCGTCTATGATCTCAGGCTTGGGCGTGCGAATAACACTATCAATCTTTGAATGCTTCAAATCACCATCCAAGTCCCTGTGGTCTTCCATTTTGGGGTAAAAGCAACACCAATGGCATTGATTTTGGCCACATATTTGATAGATTACAGGTGCATCCAATCCATCAGATTAATTAAAAAAAGACTGCATAATAGCGACATTACTCCATGATTAATCTAGACAATAACTAAATATTTCCTTACACTCTAGTTGAAGCTCCATTACATTTTTGCATCA
This sequence comes from Pinus albicaulis, assembly GCA_034641835.2. Classification (NCBI taxonomy): domain Eukaryota; kingdom Viridiplantae; phylum Streptophyta; class Pinopsida; order Pinales; family Pinaceae; genus Pinus; species Pinus albicaulis. Next base: position 1,775,545,042 of record CM076578.1, on the reverse strand, counting down.
TTCTCATTAAAGCTCCATCACATCTTTGTGTCGTATTTCACTGTTGCTAAATATTTTTATTCCCTCTTTTACGATATCATAATATAGTATAATCATAATAAAATAATAAAAAATACTTATATATTAATAATATATATTTTTATTTTTATTAATAAATATTTAACAAATATTATAACTTCACTTTAAAACATTTAAATATAAAAAATAATAAATTATTATTCTAATATTTTTATAAATTTATTTTTTTAACCAAAAAAAACTTAATTTTATAATAAATTAATTTACAAACCAATAAAAAAATCAAAATATCACGATGTGGCAACAAATTGGACATCATCAAATGAGAACACCACGATGTGGCAACGAATTGGACATCATCAAATGAGAAGCCTTTGTCATCGCGTAAGCTTCAAGAACAGGTGCGTTGAGGCTTGCCCCAGATGTTCCAAAATCGTTGGAGCTAAAGAAGAAGCACTGCGGCTTCTGATGAATCGTAACCTTCGATACTCGCTCTCGGGCTTTGTGTGGTTCCTCTCCACCAAAATTTGGTAAATGGTAGGCACCGATGTGTACCAATTAGCGTCATAGGCTTTCATATCGTTCCAGAAAGATGATACTGAGAATCGACCGACAGACGGAATGACGACAGTTTCGTCGACGACTATGGATGACAGCAACACCTTACAAGAGCGTCGACGTGAAAGAGCTTTGATATAGAGAAGATGGTTGGAGTATTAGAGTGTTGGATTTCTGCCTTATATTTTCAGGTGTAGATTAATTTATTATTATTAATTAATCAATTTAATTAAGCGTCTTTCCGCTCATATTTTTTATTTAATAATATTTTTTAAATTAATTTTCATTTTAACAATTTTATTAGTTACAAAACTTTATTATTAACATTATAAACATTGATAAATATAATAAATTTATTAATAACAAACCATTAAAATAATTAATTTTAATATTTACCTATAAATTTATTTATAACAAACCATTAAAATAATTAATTTATTTACCTCTCTTGGATCGTAGACTAAGTCCCTTTAGTTATTAAAAAAAATTAACTATTTTTTTTTAATTAAAAAATATAATAAAATGAAATTATTAAAATAAAAATAAAAAGTAATAAAATAAAAATAAAAATATAATAAAATTAATTGATATTAAAATTGTAAAAACCATTATTTTTAGACAAATTAGTTGCTATGTTTTAAGAGTCTCTGTAAAAAATACTTATATATTAATAATATATATTAAAATTTTGTATAATAAATATTACATATTTTATTATAAATTGGTTTTAGAACATCTAAATATAAAAAATATAAATTATTATTCTAATATTGTAGATTTATTTTTCAAAACCCAATAAAACTTAATTTTATGATAAATTAATTTTAAAACTAAAACAAAATACCTCAAAATTTAGACATTAGAATCTTTTTCTTTTCATTTAGGATGAGATTTAGAAAAATTTAAAGAACAATACATTTTCTAGTTAATTCCATGATAGTTGCACGTGTCAATTTTTATTTAGAGAGAAAAAGACAAAAATAGACATATCCAAACCCATCATAAAAACACATTCAGTATAATTACAACACAAAATTAGATTTGATGAATTAATATAATAAATCTGCTTATGAAGTATCTTTTCATATAATATTAATATAATTTTATAAATTACAACATAAAATCGAATTTTATTTATTAAATTTGTTAATATAAATTTGTAAATTGTATTCCATCAAATTTGTTAACATAAATTAAATTATATTAAAAAGTTGTTAGAATAAATTAAGTTGTTGTTAAAAAGTTGTTAGCATAAATTAAATTATGTTAAAAGGTTGTTAGTAAAAAATAAGTATTTAGAAAGACATTTTTTATATTTAATATTATGATTATAAATATAAATAATTAAAAAAAAAACTTAAATGTAAATTAAATATATAGTTAATAAAAATATATTTCAAAATGAGGTTTTATTTTAATAGTGAATCTCCAACCAATTCTATTACATTTAATAACAAAGAAAATGAATATTTCAATTTTATTTTTGTAATTAATTTTGGAAACGTGATTATTCATTTTCAATGCAAATTCTTAATTTTCGCATGCATCTTGTTAGAGTATGGTTTGTCTTTAATATTATAAACATATTATGAAATGGTGAAAATCACATGCACGTTTAACAGTGATTATTCATGTGTTGAAATTTGTGAGTGAAGTTTTTTTTTTAATGGTCGTTTATTGTAAGTAATGGTAAGAGAGATGTTAGATGTCATTGACTTTATGTTTTTTCTTGGTGATAGTTGTTAAGTAAAATCATTAGGAATGATGCTTTGCCTCTTCCAAACCCCTTGCATAGTCATTTACTACTAAAAATACAAACTTTACTAAAACATGAGAAGTCTTCATAGTCTATGAAATATAAAAGAGGAAAGAAGAAGTCACTTTGCCACTTGCAACAACCCATGCTTATATGTTTATGAAGAGCCTTTGCTATTTATAGCTATCATCTACCCATGGTTTCCATATCTTTTGAAGAACCAAGTCTTCACTATAACCATATCTAAGCTTATTTTACAGTTGGAGCTCGTTGAGAGCCTTGAGTGGCCTAAGCTTCAAAAATTTACTGCCACCAAGGGGTTAACTCTCAAGTAGGTATTGGAGAAAGTTGAGAAGGATGTAAATTATACAAATACAAAGGAAAAATGATCAGGCAAAAAGGAAAATAAGAGATTGAGTTCAAATTTCGTTGGGGATTTTCAAATAAGATAACATTGTTTACAACGTAAACATTGTAAAAGATTAATTGATGTATATATATTGACACAAATGACAAATTCTATCTAACAACAACCACGTTATGGTTTCACATGAATGTATAAGTTGTGCTCTAATTTATCAAGTGGCGTGACATTATCAATAATAATGTAATGTATGCATCATGGAAAGACAATGAGAGATAGAAAATATTTCATCATCAAAAGTTATGTCATTTAATATTATGAAGGGTATTAACAAATCGTTTTTTATCATCATCGTGGATTTACCTGAAATATTTGTGAGCCACTATATATAGTGGTGTGCCAATGATTATGCTTATTTATCTTCCATATGCCTCTGGTGAAGTGATATGGAATGGATGACCAATAATGTCTTGGTTATTAAATTTACAAATATGATAACTACCATAAATATAGTCAATCCCATTGAATGTATCAATTGAAATTAGAAATATTTATAAGGCTAAGTTTGAAACTTAATTGAGAAATATTTTTTCCCCATATGGAATTCATTTCAAACATATATTGTTTAGAAATATTATTGTTTTGGATGGGAATTGTTCCATTTTGTTGTGACCTTCATAATATTTTCAAAGGGGAAAAGGTTATAATACTTTGCAAGGTCATGAATAAAAAATGTGGAGTAATGCCAACTTAGCAATAATGTTGAGAGTATGGAATAGAGACCATAGCATTGTGATCTTGGATTCCTAAGAGTTATTTCTCACCGCCAGTGCCTTCTTCCTCCTTACATCATGGACTCCATTAATTACTACCCTTGATTTTTCCAATTCCCACACCATTCACACTCCCACTCATGGGTGGTAATAGTGATATCTTTTAGGAACTACTTAGGGACTCTCTTACTCCAACACTCGGATATACAACTCCATGAATATCTTAGAGGCCCTCCTATAGATATTTCAATTGAAGTATATCTAGTGGAAAATGGTTGTGGGTTGATCAAATTTCATGACAAACAATTATTATACTATATTATTGTTGGCCTATTAATCAAACTTCGATGGAATGGATTGAAGTGGGAGGACTAAAGGGAGATATTATGATTTTTGGATTTTGTCGATACCTTCGACTCAGCTTGAGATTGATTATAAAAGTGGAGAAATTTTTAGAGGCAATCCTCCTAGGATTACATGCTACAACCAAAGAATATTTTCAAAATAACCTTAACAATAAGTTTCTATAAAAAGCATTATCAGTTTGTATTTCATCTCATGGTGATTAATCTACATGGAAGTGTGCTTTAAGAATCTTGATGCCGCATATTTCAAATTTTCTTTAAACAAGTTATGAACTAAGACTAGATTAATAACATCCTTTAATCCTTTTATGCAAGCTTCATTGTTGAAGAAGATGCTAGAAATATACTTGAGTGCAAATAAATTCAAGTATAACTTACTAGTTTGAAGTATGCACCCAAGTTACCTTTTATGCAAGGAAATATGGTTTGTATAGTTTATTGCATAATTTTGGCATTCTTCTAGATTTAATGAATAGAATGGAATTGGGTTTCAAATATTAATCATTAGACATAAATTCTATTATGTGTTTGTTGGGATTCTTTAGAACTGAGAGATACGGATATACTAATAAAAATAAAAATGATTTGAGGTTATCAAACATTAAGCACCAAATACAAATGAAATTATAATTTTTTGTAAATTTCCCAAAATCATAAAAAACCAAGGATAGAATCATAAAATAAAATCTAAAATTGTGAAACTACCAAAAAGGATGTGAACATTGAATTTCTAGCAAAATGAAAAAGGTTGCATGTCTACAATGGAAACATCGCCTTTCCTGTAAAATGAAGGTTATATTTATTGATTTCAAGAGTGGGGGGTGCACTCTATTTTTTTGGAAGTTGTATTAATTTAAAATTTATATTAAAAAATAAACAAGGGTAATGGTAAGACTTTCACAATTATCTAAGGTTTGCATTATGTATTTTCAAAAGCTTGAACCTATCTCAAAATACTTGAGGTTGGGTGGTTAAATGAAATCATACCAATACATCCAACTATGAAACTCAAGCATTTTGGAATGAGTGCAAACTTATAAAAAAAAATTTAAATGGAAAGCATCTCACACATCAAAATAATGATCTTGTACCATTCCATCCAATTATGCCACTCAAGCATATTGGAATGTGTGCCAACTCTTAAAAATACTTAAATTTAGATCATTTCATACATCCACTTTGATCCCAAGAACTAGAAAAAGGAGGTAGTGTTTGTGTAATTGTATTGATCCTAGGAGGTTGTGAGAGGAGGTGGTGTTTAAGTGTGTGTATTGTAGGGAACTTCTGTGATTTCTTCTTGCAATTCAATCAACATGATGACCTTGTCATCGATTTATTGTTCTTCCTTTATTGACATTAATATCAACAATATAATTTGTTTTATATTTAGATATGCCCTGATTGATGTTGTGTGTTCCACTATTTATGTTATTTACCACCTTGTTGATTAATTTGTTCATACCTTCTCCAATGAGCAAGATCCTGCCCCTAATTCGATGTCTAATAATATGATATTTCCTACATATTTTACTTCTACAATTTGGGTTCATAGGGCCTAACATGTGGATATATAGATGGTTTAAGACGATCTAGATTGTAGGCCTATGAACCTAATTAGTGTTCTGAGACTATGGGCATGAGGATATAGGGAAGGAATAGTAGTATGCAAAGAGGATATAACTTAAGCATTTCAGGCCTCTCACTACATACATGTTGGAAAGTTAGGAAGAAGTTAAATTTCAACTTTATCTAAGTGTGAATGAATTGGAGTGTAGGGTTTACAAGTTCTCTCAAATGCTACAGTAACTACAAAGTGAATACCTATGATATCCATGTTGGGATAGAAATAAAATATGTAATTTGTTGTTTACTATGCAACTAATATTATGGTTATAAGGGATGGAAAGAGCTTGATTTTGTGATGAGAAAATGTATATTAGGTTTTCGGGCGGAAACGTGAAGTTCGGTTACACTTTTGTGAGAATCGGGGGCAGAAAAATTTTTTCGGCAGTAGTTCGGCCGAACTTTTGAGTCCGTTTAGATTGACGGCACAGTGACGGCGCAGCAAACAGATTTTTTGCCAGAGATTTGGAAAACCGGCAATAGGAGTTCGGCCGAACTTATTTAAAAGTTCGGCCGAACTATTTTTTATAAATAAATCGCCCGCGAAAGCAATAAGGTTATTGTTTTCATTATTGATGCGCGAGTTTTGCTGCTCTGTTGCGTTGTGCGTGTTGGGCGAGTTGCTGATGTCTGTCTGATTGCTGCTGTGTGTCGAGTTGCTGCTGGTCATTGTTGCTGCGTTAAAATCCGCCGGGTAAGTTCTGTTACATCCGCGATCGTTTTTCTGTTCTGCGATAATTTGATACGTAAATGATTTTATAATTTGATGTGTATAGTTGATAATTCGATTTGATAATTTGATATGTACAGTTCTCCTCTGTTGCGTTGGGCGAGTTGGGCGAGTTGCGGCGTTGGGCGAGTTGCTGTTGTCTGTCTGATTGCTGCTGTGTGTCGAGTTGCTGCTGTGTGTCGAGTTGCTGCTGGTCGTTGTTGCTGCGTTAAAATCTGTCGGGTCTGTTACATTTTTCTTACGCTGATGCCTCAAATGACTAATATTTGCTCTAAAATACCATATTCTCATAGACTACAAAAAGTCTATGTAAAATATAATAAAGTTCTCATGTGCTCGTTGATTTTCATTTCCAGTTTTTTAATAAAAACTGATTTTTTTTTCTCAAACATTTTTCTGAAGCCAATGTTTAGAATATCCACCGATTGCACTACTGATTATGCCCAGATTCTTAGATCTTACAATAAATATCTCTTAAAATCAAAGTAAATTCCTCTGCGCTCATTGCTTCCCATCGAGCAACAAGCTACACCCAGATTCGAACTGGGGATGTAGGATTTGCAGTCCTTCTACACGAAGCAATCTAACCATCAAATATGGCCAAAAATCTTTAATACCAGTCATTAATGTCCATTGAAAGAACGGAAAGGCATTTCACAAATTAATTTGGTCGTTCAAATTTGACACGTCCATTAAATATCAAACTTGAACCCTTTTTCCATCCTTATAAACGTAAGATAAATATTTTTCAATACAATATTTACTTTCTTTTTCTGAATCATTTTTCTGCTACTTGCCTCAAAATAATGCTAATAATACAAGTAAAGGAAGATTCACCTGAGACCATTTCTCTGTTATTTTCCAGAGTGAAAAGTACGAAAAAAAATGTGTTTAGCGAAGGAAACTATGAATAGCCATTAGTCTTTATCCCAAAACAATAAAGCTAAAAGAAAAAAAAAAAAATGTAGGTATTCTGGTGTAATAAATTCGAGTCTACATTTTCTCAAATAGAATCAATTTAAGCCTGTATTTTCTCAAGTGGAATCCGCAGAGGAAAAAAAATCATTATTAAATAAATTAAAAGATGCACATCTAAAGGTCAAATTACTAAATCTAAAGGAGAGAGTATATCTGTGCACCTTTGATGTCTTGTTGTTATGTTTTCTGCAAAAATTTCTTGCTTTGAATATTTTTACATTGGTTTTGAGCCTTGTGAATTCTTGAGTATACATACTTATTGGCTTGGTATTGAGCAAATCACTTTACAGTGAATTTCTTTCCTCAAAAATAGAAAATGAAAAATGGTAGATTTTTTTAGTATACATATATATTATTTAACTCTTTATTATGTATTAATTTCCTTATATTAAAAAAATATGTTTTAAAAATTTTGACACTCTTCTATACTTGATAAATCAACATTTAAAATGAATTTACATATATTTATTTATTTTATATTTAAGTATCGCATACATAAATATGTAATTATTTAATTTTTATTTAATTTAATTTAAGTTTATTTAAGATGGAGATGAATTATAACAATACAATGGAGGTGAAGATATCATTTCTGCTTTTCTTTGAAATTCCAATAAGTATAAAGTTTTCAAAAATTTATGTTTTTTTTTTAAACAAATTGTTGTCCTTCTCAACCTATCTAGTCCCCCAAGCTTCATTTTCTAAACTTTACAATAAGAATGGGAGCAAGCAATCCACTTGTTTCCTATCCAAAATCTGAACAGGCTTTCCTTAAATTGCATGAGAGAAGGACACCAATTCAATTCATTTAGGCTTTTGAGCACACTATGAAATGCTTTTTGTCACCTATTTTTTTTAATCTCCCCCATCCAAACAACTTCTCATCATAAACTCTAGGATTTTGTTCAGAAAAAATGGTAGAATATCAGAGTGATATCTCCTTGAATATTACTTCTAGTTTAGTTATGATTTCGGTGATATAAATTTGATATATTGCAAATTTATAGTGCACTTTTACCCACTTGGAAAGCTCTACCTTACCAGTTCTTTAGTCGATTCCTCATTCCTTTCACGTATACATCATTATTTTCTAAAGTTCTACCTCTTTGTCACTTTACATTCATCTACACTTCTATCAACATGTCTTTGAACCCTTCTGGTGCAAATGCTAGTATTAACCATTATGAATGTTTCTCAATGGTTTTGGTTGGATTCTGAACCATCACCGGGATATTGCGACATGGGGATTGATTTTTCATCATCAGATGTATGAGGCTATGATCCTAATGTTGAGGTAAAAGATGTTAGGTTTGAGTGTTTCTGCTCCCTCCGTTCATCGTAGAATCTCACTACAATTGCATTTTTCACTTTTTCTCTCTCGCTCTGCAAAGCCCTAGGTAGGAATCGAACCCTAATCACTCTGAAAAGGAGCTTCCAACAATCGAGTAACTTTTGGATCACTTACTAGTCTATTGTTGCTATGATTTGGGTATCTCAACCACGAATTCTTCCTAGCCAATGTTATGCATCGATGTTTGTATGGCCACTTCATCCTGGAGGTTCTCGCATGGCTACCATTCTTTTACCAAGGTGAGACAGCCTTTGCCCCATTTTTTTATTTTCTTTGCTACGCAATATTTAACTCTTAATTGATTAGACTCCAGGATTCTTAACTCTAGGGATTTTCATAATTACAGGTTGGCTTTCTAGGGTGTGATGAGACACTATACAAGTAATTTATCAATTCTTTTGTCGTCCAGTTATTTTTGTGTTATGCTCTAGTTAGAAATTTTACTAATGGGATTTTACTGTGTGTGCAATAATTTTGTGAAAGCCCAAACTTCTTTTTCCCGATTCTGATCGCAACCTCGCTCCATTGAAGAAGCTTCTAGTCACTGGTTTTTAATTTAGTTTCTTTATTTTCCCCAGGTTGTTCTCGATGGTTTACTATAAGTTTTATCTGTTATTTATGTAGCATTTTTGTGGGGTCAGAGTTACATTTTTCTTTGTGTGCTACTTCAACGACATTAAGCCATATTTAAGTTAGGGTATTAAGGGAAAACTACCAGATTTCTATTTTTTTTATATACTTGTCCATGGCACCTCTTGACATTTGTTTAATAAGTAAATACATCCATTTGAAAAAAAATATTCTTCAAGAATTTTTGTTTTCTTTTCAGGTTGTATAAGTATGTATAATATTATTCCTCTACTCTTACATATTGGTGTACAAAACCATCAACCAAACACAAGTTGACAAAACATGCCTTTTCAAACAACTGACTCTTAAGTAATAATAGAGCTCACATGTACAAATTTCCATATTTGTTGCATTTAAGTGTGTCTAACGTAACTCTACTTTCAACATCTTGCTTCATGCAACATGCACCATACTTTGAATTTGCAAAGACCCAGGAATTCTCCACCCCCCATTAAAATGACCCTACAAGTTGATTCTTTCAGTTTTTTCACTCTATAAGCATCAACGTACGATTATGCATGATGGAGAATCTCTAGCGCTTTCCCTTGTTAATATATTTAACAAGGGAAAGCGCTAGATATTCTTCATCATGCATAATCGTACGTTGGATTTGGTGATAATTGTCTCCATATTTTGGCTTTCTGACCCCGAAAAACATAATTATTTTAGAAGGGAGGGAAGGAGGGATGATCACATTGACTTGCTTGATGACATGTTTATGAAGATTAACTACCTCAAGAACTATTTTTTGTGTCTAGAGAAAGAGACACATTCCCATGTCTGAGCATGAAAACGTTCTTTGATATTGTTAATTCCTCTAGTGTTTACTTCTACAAGTTCTATAGGCAGAGTCTGTAAAGGGCCAGGTAGCCTCTGGATCTCATCTTTTATGAAAGGTGACATATCTAGTAAATGCCACTGCAGTCAATCTCTGGAATGGATCTAAATAGAAGTTCTTCATTTTAATATCCGTAAAACACAACTTTAAAGTAAACTATGTACATGTTCCATTCATCATGAACACAGACCTCACAAGCCTCCTTGGCTTTGGAGCATTTTCCATGTTTTCCATAACCAAGACCCAAATAATTAGGCCCTTCTTGAAGAACATTTGGCTCAACTATGCCTTGTACATGATTGCCTTTAAAACCCTTTACTTTCATAGCACATTTTCATCAAAAATTTGGACCTTGTTCCTCTAATGTCTCTCAAAAGCACGTACACATTCATTTTCAGAGGAAATTGAAGGTACTCTAATGTCTCTAATGTCTCTCAAAAGCACGTACACATTCATTTTCAGAGGAAATTGAAGGTAGAAACCAATAGCTAATTCTTCCAACTAACCTTGACTAAAAT